>SMSQ01022454.1:11689-36877 GCA_019453375.1 Ctenoplectra terminalis | reverse complement strand
TTTTTTTTTTTTTTTTTCCTTTTTTCTTATCAAACGTCTGCATTTTTTTTTTATAATTCACGATCAAGCATTTTCCTTCCACTCGATGTATTTCTATTTTCTTCCATCGCAATTCTACGTATCGCTGCATACGTTCGTATACTTGCAATCAACCTATGATACAAAAATTCAGAGAAATATGATTTATGATAACATACAATACCTGTTGGTATTATAAAACGCTAAGCATGTAAATAATATCGAAAAGCTGAGATATGGAAGTATTTGTATTTGAAATATATGAATTAGCTCGAGCAAATGAGTAAATGCTGTGTTAATTAAGCTAAGCATACATATACACCCAACACGAACCTGCATAGATGATAGCTGCTTCTTTTTATTTTAATTATTTTACCATTAATTTTAAATGTAAACATTCTTGGATTCAATTTACAATTGTGTATTATAACATGGAATATATTGGCTCGTGTACATTCGTTGAAAAGAAAAAAAAAAGAAAAAATTAACTTAAAACATATACCGTCTCATAAATAAGAGAATAATTTAAAACATATACTTCGATGATATTACACGTATAATACTGTATATAATATGTTCAAATACTTGTGGAAAGTCAATGTAAATAGTTCGACAGAATGAAATAATAACGTAGATCTTATTCGCGCGCGCGCGATTTCAATAACTTGAAATAGGAACATAAAGAAGTATATTGTTTTGTGTTACATTTTTACAACTTATGTTAAAAAAGAAATTTCTACACTCGTTAAACCACTGTTGTATAAGTTCGTAAGAGAAAAGTACGTAATTCTTTTATAGTTTTCGTTAAACGTAACGAATAACGTTTGAGATAAGTGTACACATTACAGACAACGAGATACGGTCCTGAATTCAACCGTAAACCGCCTGTCTGGTTGAGCACGCACCCGCGTCCCTCAAACAAGAAGGAGTAACAGAGAAAGATAATGCTCGTACGTTCGCTTGCAGAAACCTGTTTCTTCAGAACTTTTCCGTTTTCTTAATTTCTATTCGTTCAAATTCCCCGTGGGTCGAAAATGAACTATGTTCATAAAAATAATCTGTAATCGCTAATGTACGGAATATTGCCTAATTATACATTGTTTATCGTAGTATTGCTTACATTAGTTTCTACGCTTACTTTCCTTCTGTTCTCTCTCACTTCGTCTCTTTCCATCTTTTCATTTTTCTTTTTCGCCTATCGTGATCCGGTCTCTTTCTCTCTCTCCCACCTTCTCTCTCTCTCTCTCTCTCTCTCTCTCTCTCCATATACTCGTTTCTCTCTTTTTCTATCTTTCATTACTTCGCTGTCTGCACTCTCCACAGACAATGCATTTTTTGCTCGACTCTGGAGCCATTGTCGTGGGTGGTTGGAATTTTAACGTAGAAAAATTTGTATAAATCAATATTTTACCAAAAATCTAGAGAAAACTCATATTTGCGGCATTAATACTTGCACTTAGATATTTTTCAAAAATTTTCTTGACAACTAAATTAAATAACTAATCTCATACTTAATATTACTAATTATGAATATGTATTTTGAACGTACCACCGTATAGGAAAAATACGATCAATTATTTGAATTATAATTGAAAAATATCATAACAGATTGTTAATGAAAAAAGGTGTTGTTATTGTAAATTAAAAGTAAAATTATTCTCGAGAGCTTTATCATGCATATTCGGTTGCGTTTATTCTTACAAACTACAAAGGTAGTTTTTAATTCCAATCCAAAGAACTATCGCATGAGAAACATTTAATAATCCTTTAGAAGATTATTTCCCACGTTAACATCGAAAACCTCGAAGTGTGAGCAGACACTGCAGAAATTTTCTCAGGAACCAGAATAATGTGAACAGTCGCATTAAAGCATAAGGTAGACCCCCAGCAAGTTGTCTCTTCAAAATACTTGTTTAGCTATGAGAAATTCTCCTTTTTTCGCATCCCAAATAAATAGGGGTGAACCTGTATTGGGACAATGCCACAGCAAGCAGAGTACTTACATACTTGGGAGAGTCAAACCCCTGGAGGGGGGAGGGGGAGGGGGGGAGGGGGGGGGTCGTTGGACCAAAACGCTAAACGAATTACCATCACAAAAAATATTTAAATGTTATCTCATATTAATTTAGCTTCTCTTTCTCTTTCTCTTTCCTTTTCGTTTGAAATTGTTTTAAAACAATTTTTATCCGAGATACTTTTTTTCTTTCGAATAAAAAAATACAGATGACGCTTGGAACGTGTTAATAAGTACATAAGTAGTTTATTCATATTTATGATTCGTCTTAAAACATAAAACATCGGCTAAACTGGATGCTTCGATAAACTAATTTTTCTTGCTTAGATTTTTCTTAGTTAGAATTTTCAAATAATGGCGGTACGTTCGCTGCATTATATTCAAAGTATAATTTCAACCACGAAAGTTAACTCTAACTTGGTGTAGAACTGATGACGTCAGAATTCGGGTAACATATATATGGTAGGCTGTAGTTTTATGAAACAGTGGCATAATTGTACGATTCTCCAGTGAATTGGGCGTGTTTACACTTGTTCTCAATGTAGTTACGTGTGGGACGTGAATGAATGTTACGCTGACGCAAAAAAAGGCTACATTCTATATTTTTGCTCTCTCTTTTTGATATTACAATTGAACTAATGTAATCATCATATTTATCATATTTATCGAAAGATGGAATTTATTCGTTCTAAAATATTCACGACAGTGATCGTGAGTATTTACTGTTTGGGCGTTGTCGGACAGTATGAATGGCAAGCCAGAGATGCCTTCGACGAAATTCGTTTAAAAATGGATAAGATCAATGGCGAAAATTGTCCTATTCAACATCTTGGAGACCTTTATTTACCAGAGGATACTGTCTCTCATTTACCCGATATCAAAGATATCAATATTAATCCTGTGTTCCCAAACAGAACTGCTTTGCTACATCTTCACAACATGGCTCTTAGTAGATCATTTTTTTGGAGTTATATTCTACAATCTAGATTTATACGTCCTGCTATCAACGATACGTACGATCCAGGCATGATGTATTATTTCTTGTCAACGGTTGCCGATGTTTCTGCAAATCCATATATAAATGCTTCTGCTATATATTTTTCACCAAATATGTCTTATTCTCCGTCGTATAGAGGCTTTTTCAATAAAACTATGCCTAGATTTGCCCCAAGAACTTTTAGAGCCGATGATTTTAACGATCCGATACATTTGGAAAGAATATCCACAAGAAATACGTTCACCTTACAAGATCTTGGTGCATTTTCCAGCGATAGTCTTGGTAAAGATTATACAACGGATTATTACCGTATAAATGAATGGTAAATAAAGGTTTGATTAACGTTTAGATAAGTTTTATGATCTCTTACAAATTATCGCGTATCAATTTGATTAATCTAGGTATAAAAAGTGGTTACCAGATAATGTTGATAAAAGACACGATACTAAAACCACTTATCAAGTTGAAATTCGATATGCTAACAACACTAATGAAACATTTACATTTCATGGACCACCTGGTATTATAATATATACAATTAATCAAGATAATGAAAACTTTATACCGTACTAACTTTTTTACTTTATACAGGTGCCGATGAATATCCTGGACCTGTAAAATGGACTAGACCATATTACGATTGTGGTAGATCAAATCGATGGCTTGTAGCAGCAGTTGTACCTATAGCAGATATTTATCCAAGACATACAGGATTCAGACACGTTGAATATCCAACGTATATTTTTAGCAATTTCTTAATTCAAAGTTATTTATTCTAATACTATTTTAAATTGCATAACTTTGTTTTAGTTACACAGCCATATCGGTAATAGAAATGGATTTTGAAAGAATAGATATAAATCAATGTCCTGAAGGAAAAGGAAATAGTGGTCCGAATAGATTTGCAAATACTGCTAGATGTAAAAAAGAAACTACCGAGGTATTAAATGTGAAAAAAAATACTTTGTATTTGATATTTCACACAAAAATTGTTCTTTTTCTTGATCTTAATTTATATATTTTTATTTAGTGTGAACCATTACATGGTTGGGGTTTTCGAAGAGGCGGGTATCAGTGTAGATGTAAACCAGGTTTTAGGTTACCAAATGTAGTACGACGTCCATATTTAGGAGAAATTATAGAAAGAGCAACTCAAGAACAATATTATAATGGATTTGATTGTTCTCGAATAGGATGTAAGATTTCCTTGTTTATATCGTCATCGTCATTATTATTTTATAGTATATATTGTTCAATATATTTTTTATTTTTTATTTTTTATTTTTTATTTTTAGGGATTCATAAGATGCCCGTACAATGGGAAAAAGCAAAATCACATGTTAGGGAACAATATCTTGAGCAATTCTATCATTATAAAAATTATTCTACCGGACCAGAATCGCTAAGATCCGAACAAAATAATATAGATCAAACTCTTAAATTTATTTTAAGTGTAAATTCAAAAACTTGCAAAAGGTATATTAAGAAAATATTTTTAATGTTATATTCTGCAGGTAATAAACAACAATGAAAATTATCAATTACAGTTACTCACAAGAAGAATTATCGTTACGCGGAGATGTAAGTTATGGTGCCGAAGAATTTTTTGAAAATGAAGCAAAAATGGCAAATAGATTGTCAAACTTTATTAGTGCGTTTCTACAAATTTCTGATCCTCAAGAAGTTTATTCGGGTAAAAGAGTAGCCGATAGGCCACTTACTGAAGATCAAATGATTGGAGAAACCCTGGCTCTAGTTCTTGGAGATACTAAAATATGGTCTGCTGAAATGCTGTGGGATCGTAACAAATTTACAAATAGAACATTCTTTGCTCCATATGCTTATAAAACTCAACTAAATACTCGAAAATTTAAAGTTGAAGATTTAGCTAGACTCAATGATACAGGTAGCATAGAAATTGTTGAACTATACTTATTATTATTATTATAAAATTATTATAATTATTTCAAGAATAAATTTTTATATTACAGATGAGATTTACACAAAAAAGAATTATTTTCAATTTTTGAAACAAAGATGGGCAACAAATTTCAATGAACTAGAACAGTATTACATGAAAATAAAAATTAGATACAATGAAACTGGTGAATATCTTAAAAAATATGAGCATTATCCCATTTCTTATAGGTAAGAATAAATATAGTATTATATATAATATTTTTTATTATTAAACGAGAGTATAAGAAATATTATACTTATGGTATCAGAAAGGAAGAAGAATTGATCCCATATGATTTATTTTAATGTATGGGAATACACGTTCCTTTGTATAGGGCAGCAAACCTGAATCACGGCTATTGGACGCCTCCGTACTTTGATTGCAACGGCAAAGTGAAGAAATGGGTAATTACCTATGCATCCCCATTTTTTGGCTTGGACAGTTTGAAAGAGAAACTGGAATTCAAGTAAGTATTTCTATCCACATGGACAATTGTAGATGGTATCGTATATGCATGAGAAATCGAATGTGAGATAGTTCATAAGGACAGAAAACCTGTTTGATCCCAAAGGAAGGAGAGGAGGAAGATAACATTTTATATTAAAATCTTTATAGAGGTACTGTTGCTGTTACTATGGATCTACTTCAGCTTGATGTCAACCAATGCGACGATATATTTCACGTTCCGAACGCATTCAAGGGTACTCACAAATGTGATAAGAAAACATCATATGTAAGATGTTAAATTCTTTCAAAATCACTATCTATCTGTTATGATTGTCGTAATTTTTTATTAATTTTTTTTTATATATGTATATATACGTACAGTGCGTGCCTATTCTGGGAAGAGGTTTCGAAACAGGCGGATATAAATGCGAATGCGATCAAGGTTTTGAATATCCATTTGAAGACTTGATCACATATTACGATGGTCAATTGGTAGAAGCTGAATTTAATAATTTAGTTAATGATCAAGAAACGAGGTAATTAATATTATGAATCAATGTAATTATAAGTTTAGAACGTACGGTCGTTTCGATATAATGTAACTAATGATTTTACGGAAACATTTATTTTGCAGATACGATATGTTCAAATGTCGGTTAGCAGCTGCTTCCTCGATTCAAGTTAATCAGCTGTTAGTACTGGCATCGATAATATTGTATTATTTTATCAAAAGTAAATAATTCGTAACAATATCGTAATACTCGCACTAATATAATACTTTACAAAGTTGTCTACAAATGAGTCTATTAAAAACAGACAATGAACAAAAACTTTTGAAAATAACTATTTTTATAAATTCTTTGGTTTTAAATATCAATCATTTGTATAGTTACATTAGTATATTTGCTACATCTTGTATGTACATGCTGGTACTTTTAAAAACATAAATTATGTCATATACTATTGTTACAACTTAACGTAATTTTTAATTATTTTGTATTTTTTATACTACAATAATGTAAATACAATTACATTAGTTTATTTTATATATTTTGCATTGTGTTATTTTACCTTGTCATTTTTTAATTCAAGAAATGCTTAATTGTATTAAGGGGATAAGTGTTAAATATTGAAAATATTGAAAATATTAATTAATATTTTAATTATCACTATTTAATATCACTATTTGTTACATGTATCTATTAATATGTAGTTTATATTTGCAACTGCCTAATACGTTATTCTTCTGATGTATATAAAAGTTATAAAAATTGTATCGTTACTTTTAATTTAGACTTAAAAATAATTTTTATTATTATATTTACACATGTTTTGGATTTTATTTGAAACAAATAGCAATGAATTATTGATAAGAAATTAATGAAAATGATGTTCGTTACATAGAATAAACTGAATGGACAGTCGCAAACATTGTATCTTTAGGAATCTTTGGTATCTGTTTTATAAGTCGTTATTCATTTTTATTTACAAAATGATATTTAACAAATCTACAACCTTGAGTAATTTGAGCACCTTCGTTCACAAAATGACAGCCAAAAAGAAGTAAATTGCGTGGTTCGACCTTGAGTGCAAAACGCATGAACATTGCTGAATATAGGCATAAAGCTGAAAAAAAATTAATGTTTTTTTTTTTTTTTTTTTTACTTTGAAATATTGTATAACCTCCGTATGGATATAAGCATATCGTAAATTTAAAATAAAAAATTTTCTACTATAAAACAAAGATCTAATGGTTCAACTTTTCAATTTTTACCATATTATATAGCTATATTTTCAATAAATCTATGAACAAATTAGCCAACATGAATTTATCGAAATAAAATTAAAAAAATACATACATGCATGTATAATTATACACGTATGAGAATTAAGTTTTCTCACAGAATTTTCAATTATCAAAGAACAATAAACATACTAAAAATATATTGTATCTTAATATTTAAAGAGCCTCTGTATCGTGTAACCTCATCAATGGTATTAAACAGACAATATATATTGAAAAAAACAAAACAAAATAGACAAACTAACCAAATGTCATTTTTCCACTAATGTATTTTGGATCTCTTCGTATATCAGCGATCGCAGCGATTGGAATACCCCAATTGGCTACAGGTCCCCAAAAATGTGTGCTAAAACAAAGGAGTGATGTTCATGCAATTTTGAAATCGCTTTTGGTTTAACACGCTAAATTGACTATCACGTAATAGAATTTGCACGTGCAAACGAATGTATTTATACTTAAACTCTACACAACTTGCCTCATTAAATAATCTCGAGTCTCTTTGCTCGATAATAATTTCTTTACACGATTCATCTCGGCTTGTTCGTTTTCTCCTTCTTCTTTTCCAGTAAATTATTTTTCTTCTAAAGAAAAATGAACGAAAGGCACGCACGTAGAACGCAACGAGTAAAGCAACTTCGAAAGAATAACAGATATCAAGCTGGTTACATAAACGAACAGTATAATGAACTTGTACAGTAATCGAAAACTATTTCATAAGAACTTTATACCGATAGAAAATTTCATCATGCAATCTCAATATTAAAACGAAATTATGAATACATTTTTATTTTTCACTGTTCATAACGATATTTGTATTTTTTAAGTTCACATTGATTCTAAAGCAATCAATAATTGTACGATGCATAAAATACAACTTGAACAACATAATCATTTAAAGTTTCTTTAATTTTTATATTTTTTATCTAAAATTTTGTGATTCGACTTCAATTCCATCGAAACCAACAAAATTTTCAACTTTCCGTTAAATGTTAAAAAACGTTTTAATTTTCTAACAGTAAAAAGGAATCGATTTAACGCATTTTTTTTTCTTTTTTTTTTCTTCTTTTTTTTTTTTTTTTTAAATAAGTTAAAACAACTAAGCATTAAATGTACTTTTAATTTAGAATAATTATCTAAAATATATATATACAAAGTTTATTATATTATACTAACTTACAAAACTAACTTGTTTCTCTTCTAACTTTTATAATATAATTACAAAGCAAAAAACGATGTTACAAAATGTACAACTATGATTTAGAATCGCTTTTCTATAATATGTGAATTAACAGATCTGTATATTGTATTATAATTGCAATTGATGTGAATATATAAAATAATTCAAAATGCAAAACTGCGCTTTCAGTGACACTACGCTTTGTTAGCTGAAGTAAACTTAGTTTTAGCGTGTATGAAACCTGGGGTATCATATTATAGCTGTATATGGATAACATAGAAGTAAATTATTATATACATATATATTTCATAATATAAAAATATTTTTTTTTGATACAGAATAAGAGGTACTTGTCGATCATCAAATTTTTAAGTTTAACACGTTGACTGCCATGCGCTTATAAAATAAGAACACTTGGTTTTACCTTTCATATACGTGTTTCCATTGGTACCTTGAAAAATTTGTTAGTTCAATGATACTTTCAAACAGATAAAAGTGAACTGTTAAGTGGATACCGTTTGTGTATAAACAATTATAATAACAGTTTATCACATTAAATTTCAAAACTTACTTATAGTACAAAGACAATTTTTTACTTTCTTATTTCTTATTGTAATTACACGCGAATAAACATTTTAAATAATTCATGTTAAATCGATACGATGTTCAACGTGTTAAAGAAATTATTTTTATAAACATCAATTATTATGTATGCATAATAAAAGTAGATTATCGTTTGTAATGTAATGTATCATGAGTAACATTCCAAAACATATTTGCAAATTTATTATAACAATCGAGCAGTGAATACACACGCGACCAAGTATACCTTTTTATATAATTTATATTGTTTCCGAGTTGATCTGTAATTTATGATTTGTAACTTAAAATAAAAATAAACCATTAATGCTTGTCGATTGCGTTTGTATTAAGATCAATCACATCTATTGAACTGTCGACACAAAATAGCATATCATTGTTTCGCGCGCGTCTACAACTAAAGGTAAACATGCAAAATTATGTATACAAAGAGTAATATTAGCAATTGTAGCATACAAGGATTACTTTTACGATAATCAGAGTGAATCCCTTTGGTATTTATTATTTGTCAAATGTGATGTAAAACAATACTCAATTTTTCCGGTAATGATCTCATTAGCCCGTAAGCTTGATCATTTTTTTATATAAACAAAATAAATATGAATGGTTTCTATAAATCGATGTTTGCAAGTTATCGATTGAAATATATTCTATACAAAATTAGGATTTTCCGCTNTTTTTTTTTTTTTTTTTTTTTTTTTTTTTTTTTTTTTTTTTTTTTATAGATTATCGAATGACATATTCAAAAACTTAACATCGAACGATCCAGAGTTAGCTATAAAAACGCTTAGAATGCAGAAAAAAAAAACATTCAAAATTACTTTTGAAAATATTCAATGTACTTTTTCCTTCTAAATAATATAAAATTCTGATTTCGCGAACATGAAAGAAATTAATAACAGGATCTGTGCTCTTCTTTAATTTCCGGTTATCCGTTTTAATTTCTGTCTACTTTTTTTTCCTTATCTTTTCTTTTTTACTTTTATATGTACCAAAACATATAATTGTGTGAAACACGTATACAAACATTTATCACTTATCGTTGTTAACGTGGTATCATTTAGACGATCATTATGATCTAAAAGCTCGGCATAAGCTGAATTCTTTATCATATGTCTCTACCAATCTCCTCATCTTATATAAAAACTTACTTTTCCTTTGGTACATACAGCACACAATAAGCATACAAATTAATAGTAATTATTTCAACTAGTTTCAAAACAAATCTTAATATTGAACAAATATAAAAAAGAAAATTGTTTGTAGATTTGGAAAATTTTAGATTAACTTTAGATAATAGATCCGTTTTCAGATACTGATTTCTATCACTTCCACTTTACGTATCATTTTGATGTTTCGATATTTACCGATTCTTGTCCGTCTCTTTTAAATTCGATTAATTATTAAAGAGAGAAGAAAACGCTCCTATTTTCTATTAATATGTTAATATGTTAATATATATGAAAAAAATGACTTATCTTTACTTTGTACACGATACATACACTGATACAGTAATGCAATGTTCGTTCCTATCTCTTCTAACGAACGAGTAACGTCAACAATTAAAACCTTTGTTTTTAACGAATCAATCAAATATAACTATTGTCGTATTTCACTTTATGAATATAGATTGGTTCGTTGGCGTTTGTGTACATATATTTGAACACAGCATACCTGTACTGCATTAGCAATATAAAGAAAACATGATAACAACACTATATAAATTGTTACTACAGTAACATACTTTGTTTATCAAATTTCTTTAATTTTGAAATAAAAAATGACTATTTTCTTCTAAAAATAATATAGAATATTGTCATCTTTTGTATTACGTACATCTAAAAGTTCCACTCGTTTGTGATATCAGATACAAAGGAAGAAAATGATCCCACCTTAGAACTATCAGGATCGAAAGATTTCAACAATTTTTTTAATATGTCTATTACCGTCAAAAATCAAGACTTCGGTTTCGTAGAAAATCACTGATATAGATATTGTTACAAAACATTGATTATTGGATTAACATTACAATATTGTTTACCTGTATTTTTGCTTAAATTATATTATTAACGATGCATTTTCTGTGCAGTCAAACTTTTTAATTATTCAACCTTTATCATTGAATCTAAATTCAACGCGAGTTGCAAACTTCTCTGATTAATTTGAAAAGGTGTAAAAGACGATTGTAAAATGTATACAGCACGATAATAATTCAATGAATATTTCTTAAAATTATAAAATAAGAAGAGTAGAAAAGAAGTGAGAGTTAGGAAATAAAAGAATAAAATGAGTAAGTGAGAGAGTGAAAGAGAGTTGAAAGAGAGAGAGAGAGAGAGAGAGAGAGGGGGGGGGAAAGGTTTGACGATTAAAAGCTGCATAAAATATGCAATGAACACATTACATCCATTTAAGAATCTATACAGTAACAGTTAATATTAATAATTATTTATATTTGTCGTTATTAATCATTCAATGTAAAAAAAGAAGTTAAATAAGGCCAACAGATTTAAAAGCCGCATTATTCTAATTATCTGCAATATCACAGTACTTGCTGAAACATACAAACACACGTTTCCGATAGGCACTAAAGCCAATACCAATGAAAATGGCAAGCACAACATCTTTTCTTCAATAACCATACCACATAAGAGTGTATATTGTCTAGCCACCGATCGCTTTCTTTTTTTTCTCTCGACTGATCATCACATAATTCGTTATTATTACATTCGAAAACTAATACGCCTTGCCAAAGTTAGCTTCGTATCCATCTTGAAAATTTATACGTAATTTTCTTTTTTTTTTTTTTTTTTTTTTTCCCCAATAAAACGTACGGAAGATTGTATCATCTTTGACTTGGCAAATACAAAAAGTTCTAAAGCTATTGTCATACGTAAACTGGACCTTGATTGTCATTATCGTCCAAGCTTATTCGACTAGGATACGCAGGACCACCACCATCGTCAAAAAAGCGTCTAAAAGTGAATTCAAAGAATCCATGAAATGGTTTTCCGTTATCTAATAATTCATCAGATTTGTTAGAATCAGAGGATTCTGAATTTCGTAATTTATCGGGATCCACGGGGTCAAAATTACTCGTATCGGTAGGATACTGTATCCGAGGTATGTGAGGTGCTACTTGCCGACGCAATCCCTTTTCAAAGTCAATGCTTGCAAAAAATGGATGATTTTTTACTTCATCTGCGTTCTTACCTAACCGACGATCTGCACCGACGCATAATTTTAATATTAAATCCATACCTTCTGCAGACAGATTCGCTTGTTTCGGGATGTGCAGAGTTGTTTCCCAATTGATCACCTACAATATACAATGAACATACTGTTATGCCCTCGTATTCCAGTATCACGCACAATCTGTGTTATACTTACCTTGTATTGCGTCTCAGCTGGAGTATTAGCAAGGAAAGGTGGAGAACCGACTAACATCTCGTACAAAATTACACCAACGCTCCACCAATCGCACAACTGAGTGTAACCTGTCCTTTGTAACACCTCTGGTGCGATATAATTTGGTGTTCCAACCAAGGAATGCGCCAAGCATCTTTGATGCTCCCTGTGTCTTCTACGTTCCAACGGTTTTAGTTGAATACAACGACATTCGTTATTCCAATCATCAGCTGGATCCATTGAATCTTGTTTTCCATGTCCTGTTTTCAGCGATAATATTAGTATAATCGCAGTCGCGTACATACATAGATAGAGTATGAAAACAAAACGATTAATATTACAATATACCATTTTGTTGATAGTATTTGGAGTTGTGAGTCCAACGAAATCCTGTACATAGCCCAAAGTCCGTTAATTTTATATGTCCGTCTCGATCAATTAAAATATTATCCGGTTTAATGTCTCTGTGAATAAAACCCATCTTATGAACACTTTCTACCGCGCACGTAAGCTCAGCGATATAAAATCTTGCCAAAGGTTCCTTGAAAATGCCAAATTTGATCAGCAACGACATCAAATCACCACCAGGTATATAATCCATTACAAAATATAAATTGTCCTTATCTTGAAAGGAATAATAGAGCTTTACAACCCATTCGTTGTCAGCCTCTGCCAATATATCTCTTTCAGCTTTAACATGCGCAACTTGATTGCGATTTAATACATCTGCCTTCCTTAGAGTCTTCATGGCATAAAATTGATTGGTATCAAGTTTTCTAACAAGTGTCACTTCTCCGAAAGCGCCAACCCCGATTGGTTTGATTTTCGTAAACATCGATTTATCCATCTTTGCTCGTTTCAATCTAATGTAATTCGATTCCTTTTGCGACAACATTTTTCTCATTTGACATTGAGCCTCCGCGCTAAGACCTATCTTAGCCATCTCTGTTTCTAGCTGAAGCCGACGATATAATCGTTGTTTGTGAGACTTTAATACATTTTCAACGTGTTGTTCCATAAAAAATTTAAATGCCTGTGGAGAATAATTACGAACTTTGCAATCTCTGCGTTCCTCTTCTTTCTCTTTACTCATGTGCTTGCGCTCCGGTATCGGGGACTGGTGTTTGATCTTGTAAGATGAAGGTGAAGAACTAGCCCCTTTCGCTCCATTGCTGTCCGCTGGATGATTATTATTATTATTGTTATTGTTATTGTTGCTGTTTCCGTTGCCACCGCCACTGCTATTGTTATTGCTATTGCTGTTTCCATTATTACCAGCGTTGTTATTAGTTCTCGAGGATATGGACGTAGATGTTACCGGAGGTAAAGGCGGTGAATCCGTAGAATGTTGGCATCCATCTGCCGGTGAATATTTTCTTTGCAACGGAGGATGCATTGCGACCGGAGACGACCTAAGGGTAGTGTTATTTTCCATCGATGATATACCGCTGGGATCTTCGGTGGTAGCTGTTCCATATGGGGGTGGAGGAACCGGGTGATGCATACCTCGTTGTGCCGCTAATGCTTGCATCGTTGTCGCGTAACTCGGTGGCTCTGTAGTAGGTACTCCTACCGAAACACCTACGTTTATATTGTTCGCTGACGTCGTACCAACATTATTCACAGGTGGATACGCAGGTGGTGGTTGTTGGGACGACTGTTGCTGCGTCGACTGTTGCTGTTGGTGTTGTTGTGGCTGCTGCTGCGGCTGTTGTTGTTGCTTTTGTTGAATAGACGATGCATAAGATGGTGGAGGTGGAGGTGTGTTACTAGTAGTGGAAATCGGTTGCGGAGAAGTCGGTGCAATCGCAGTTTGCAAAACGGGTTTTTGTACTTGAGTACTTTTAACGGATTGCATGATGATCGGTGGTTGTGTTTTCGCCTGCCGCGCACCCCAAGCTTGCAGCGGAGTTGGTCTGGCCATAGATGCTTGTGTGCTCGGAGATATAGCGGAAACGGTAATTGGACTCGGAGAACCAGCCGACGTTGGGCCAGAATAGATTCCGGAGGAAGGACTTTTGCGATAATCTTGTTGAGACTGTGTAGGACTTTGCCTGTTTTGCATAGAGGCACTATAGGATGGTGGCTGTACCGGTCCAGCTGACGAGGAAGAAACTATGGGATACGGAGGTGGTGGTTCAACTTGAGTATTAGTGTTGTTGTTGCCTGTTTGATAAATACTGAGAGCCTGCATTTGTTGAGACAGTTGTTGTTGAACTTGTGGACCGTTTTGGACGATCATGGGTTGACGACAGTTCGAATTATTATTGGAACTCGCTACAGGACTCGTACCTCTTTGCGGTAGATTGACCGATGTTGAAATCGGCCCGGTGTTACCAGGTGTAGTAGGAGGGGGTCGCGTTGGAACAACCGGAGCAGGAGACATCCGTTTGAGCATCTGCTGCATATTAGTAGGTACATTCGGTTGATTATACGGAGCATGAGGCGGCGGCGGCGGTGGTGGCGTAGAACTACATCTAGGAGGTGGCGGAGGAGGTGGTTCTCGTTCTACGAAATTGCTCGGAGAATATTGTCGACTCAGCTGTGGATGTGGACTGAGCTCCGTTAAACGTGGACTATCAGATCGTGAACTTCCTGCTCCACTGTCCAATGCGGGACTACCGCGCTGTAGGCTCAACTCTCTTTCCAAGCTAGGTTTCCTTATTAATTTGCTGTTAAGTTTACCAAGTCCGTTCAGAGATTCTCCTTGAGCCTGTTTCAAGAATTCTATGGCCGCATCTAAACGCCAGCCAGCTAACTTCAATGCGCGCAATGCAATTTCCTGTACGTACACAATATAAAATTTTATTGTAAAATATTAGCTTCCGTTAGTCTTCCAAAATAGGATTACAGTGATAAACGATAACTATTTAAAAACTTGTAACAACTCGTAAATACTCGTACCTCTGAATATCCCATTGCTAACAATTGCGCTAATAGCTGTCGTTGATCAGATTTATCGATAGTAGAACCTGAAGCCGCAGAAAGACCGCTAAGACCCGAAGCAGAACTAATGCCGCTGGTGGTCGATAAAGTAGATATAGTACTAGCAGCACTGGAACCTACGTCTCCTGCTCCTCCAATATTCGCGAAAGGTAGCAAGGAATTGCGAATTTCAGCCAAAGCCTTTTGATGATATCCAGAGCCACGAGTGCTCGATTTGCTAACTGCGGGTGGATTCATAGTGGCCCATGCTAGGCCCTCTCAGACCTAGCTTTAATCCGGCTGTGACATATATATATATATACACATACATCTAAAACATAATAAGAAGTTATTTTCATACGATGCGATAACGTTTCTATAACATGTTGAAATTGTATTGATTGTACAATATCTCAACGAATGATTAATCTTTCAAAGATACTAGAAACTCTAGCCGTATCAATTCTTAATTACTATCTCATACTTATAAATCTATCAGACCAATTACACGGTCAATCGATCAATCTTAATAGGTATGGGATAAAATGTTTTATTGTAATTTAAATAAATGTATCAACTTTCTTAAATGATATTTAAGAAACAAACTCGATGTTAATGTATTAGCACAGACTCTTCGTAATGTCATTGCAGTACCGATATTATATGTTACGCGTAACGCAAACAACGACTAGCTATAAAAAAAGGACAATCGTTATGGCTAAATGAGAATCCCTATCAAAATACTTGAAATTATATCTATGATAAAATAATGTTGATATTAACGACTCGACATACGTTAAAATGTTATTTATTACAGTATTGATTTTAAATGTTTTTTAAATAATTCTACTCATTTATTCATAATGTTTATATAATATATAATATATAATATATAATATATAACAGATAACATATAACATATAACATATAATATACAATATATTATATGTTACATATTATACATTATATATTATATATAATGTATAATATTTGAAAATTTCGTTGCAATCATTGGACGTAAATAGATTCCTGTGTAATCTTACGAACGATTTTCTATATTTTCGTACATAATGTTGAGATCGATCAAAAATCTAACCTATTCATTAGATGCGTGACGGATCGATCCAGAAAGTCCTTTGTACGTAAAACGAGCTACAGTAGCACACACTTTCTTCAGAATTGAGAAGGCATTGGCTAAGAAATTTCTTGAAATAAGTTTAACTGAAACAGCAATCAGGAGAGAACGACTTCAGAGCATATTCTATTCTCACGTTTTCACAGAACGCATGTGACGAGAGTAACGTGCACATAGAAGTTTTAATTCACTATTTTCCCTTAAAACTAATTTTATGATATTCCGATATACAGTCGTAATTACTTCAGCAACAACAAAGAAAGGTACAGCCGTAAATTACTAAAGTAACTGGCAGCCATTTTGAAGTGCCACATTCCTACACCGACTTGACACTCTTTTTCGTAATTTACGGTATACCCCGAGTTCGTGCGCGAAAAAACAAATTGCTCTTCGCAATTAATACTTAGTATGTTTTACAGATAATCTTTATTATTTATCCATGAAAATGACATATTGTTTCCGAAAAGCTACATTCAAAAAGAGATTGATCGTGCAAAAATTTCTTCACCGTTTTACAACTACCTTTTCGTGCCAAATGAATGTCAACATATCAATCGCTTCTATTTTACCGTTTAATAGCTATTTTCTATATATTCGGTTAACGCTTAAATCTATCTAACATCAGTTAAAGTTACTCTTAAATCTTTGCTTCGTTTCTTCTTGAATAATCACCATATCTTTATTACTTTCACGGTTTTAATAATCGGTTATATTCAAACAATAAGAAAATGTGCACAAAAATAGCCTTTTATTATTATTATTATTATTCTTATTCTTATTCTTATTCTTATTCTTATTCTTATTCTTGTTCTTGTTCTTGTTCTTCTTCTTCTTGTTCTTCTTCTTCTTCTTCTTCTTCTTCTTCTTCTTCTTCTTCTTCTTCTTCTTCTTCTTCTTCTTATTATTATTATTATTATTATTATTATTATTATTATTATTATTATTATTATTATTATTATTATTATTTTTAGTTTCACTTTAACGTTTACCAATAAATCAATATAATTGTCATTCTTAATAAGTTTATTTTGTACAACTTAATTATTTGAACGGGCAAGTTGAAGGTGTAGAATTATCAATGTTATTGTAGCAAATCTGATCATTTTTTGGGTACCATGTACGCAACCATTTCGTTCTCTCTCGCACGCGCGCGTGTATCAGAATCGGTATAAATATTCAAATAAAATTTAATCCAAAAGTATGAGAGAATTAATATCAATTTCAATTGACATTGCATTCGAATCTCATTGTGGACTAACTTTTTTTTTACTTATTTATACTTCCGTTGATGTATCGATATATATATATATATATATATATATATACATATATCGTTAAATTTCAATTAATCTTTGAACGATAACTGTATATTGAATATTGAATATTGAAATTACGGAATTTATTCGTGACTACATACATACAGCGTACATGTTGCATTAAACGAGAGTCGGGTTTTATAATGTCATTTTTATTATGTTTTTATTTATCATTTGTTATTATAATATTTACCATTTATTGTCATAGAACAAGTATTGAGTATCTTTATTTAGATCTTAGATTTTACACAATACTTTACATAAACTTTTCGTTATTAAAATTAACAAATTAAAATATGACCATAATCGTCAATAAAATAGCCAATCTAGACAATGTTACCGAAGTTAAAAATACATATTTATTTCTCCATATTTGAAACAGGAAAGCAATTAAAAATATAAAACCATCGTTGACAAAGTTCATTTCGATACATGAATTTGTGCTTTTCACGCCTTGTTATTGGTCGCTTTTTTTGCGTTACCTGTGCACTATATTTATTTTAAAATAAGAAAATAAAGAATCTTTTGTTTGATTGAACGAACGATATGACTGCACGACAAAAAACTAATAATCCTAACGTAAAATACAAATTAATTTATTTACGGTGTTAACATTGGTTTGTAAGTTATATTTACTTTTTTTTTATTCTTGTGTTCATATTATCACATAGAAGTCGATATATAGAACAATTAACCAGCACTTTATAGTTTAGTTTCATATTTCATATACTTTTGGTAAACTACAGTGATGGTATAAAATTAATTATAGATTAGACTTGAATAATAGGAAAGAATAATATTCTTACGTGATTCGACGAGTTAATGCAATAAAAATTGATTCGCAAGCAAATATTGAACGTCTGAAAAGGGAACAAGTACTATTATGGTAGCCCATATTATGTGTTTAACCTCTACTGGAGGAATTCCTTTGTTTTCACGTCAGAAAGGAGAAGGCGATACGGTAAACTTTATATAGCCAGAAACAAAAGTATTATTTATAAATCTATGTAGATATCAAAGTAATTAATTTTTTCATTATTACATTAACAGATGACGTTTTCTAAAATAGCATCTCTATATGGAATACACATGTTCCTTAAGTCACAAAACATCAAGCTTTTAAACACAAATTTACCTGATACTGCAATAATATGGAAGGAATTTGAACAAAGCGTAACTTTAATAGTTATTGCAAGTGGAACTACCAGAAATGTATTAGATAAATTTCTTGACGCTGTTTTTGGCGCAATGATTTTGTTCGTTGGTATCGAAGAATTAAAAAGTACAAAAAACATTGAAAAATTGAAGAAAGATATGCGCTTATGTAGTCCAATTGTTGATAGTTTATTGCAGTGTCTCGATGTTGGAGATGGAATTTGTTCAAAAACTGATATTATCAATATGACAGAATGTATAATGTGCCAAGAAAATAATTTGTTTCAGGTAATTGGAATTTTTCAAATCTATGAATTTTCTATATATTAAGTAATAATATATTTAAGACTTGCTTAGATGGTTACATGGAATGCTTGGATTCTATATATGGATGCATTTTAATACACGGATGTTTAGCGGTAGCTACAGAAGGATGGTGGAGTTTAAATCCTATCGAAAGAAAATTATTAATAATAGCTATTAATACCGAGCATACTTATACTACGAGGGACATTCCAGTGTTTTTACCTTATAAAAGTCCAAATGTGAGTATTTCTGTTTTTAGTGAAAAATTTTAATATCGTGATTTAATTACATTTATTAAAAAAACTATGTAGGTGGCTTTTAGGCTAGTATCTGTTACATTGATCAATCAAGTCGAAGTATTAGCTCTATGCGGACCAAATCCAGATTTATTAGAAATCGAAAGACTTGCTGTTCAATGTTGGAAAAGCAGTATCGATGCTTTACACGTTGCGGCACAATGCTATCCACGAAACTTACCTACGTCTATAAACTTGGATTTAGAGATACTTGGGTAATGAAAATAATAACGTGTATCATAATTAATTTTATGTCGATATATTTGTGCATTACCAAAATGTTATAACATGTTTATTTTATGAATTTAGATTTCTTCTTGCAAATTATAAAATGCAAAAATTTATACTTGGTAAAAATACACAATATGCAAAAAACAGAGTCAGTGGTTCACACAGATTGGATATATTAAGAACATTTTACCATCAAGCTGTTGAAACTTTTATATTATCTTCGGAATCTGATTGTAACACGAGCGATAGCTGGAAATTCATTGGTGCAAAGGAAACTTATTTATGTTCAGAGTACCATAAATGTTATGCGGTTAAACATGGAAATCATATACTTTGTATTTTATGTGCTTCGACGGTTCCTACTCATACGATGAGATTGGTTTGTCAGAAAATACTGAAGGCATTGCTTGTTGATAAACAAGGTTGTTGGTAAAAATTCAACGTACCGAACTACTTTTTATCGTGTCATTCTATTTTAGTTATCAGATTGCTTCCGTTACTATTATATTAACCCGCCTTATGTCCTGATATCGTATACCGTGTCTTTTTATTATTTATAAGCTAATGTTAGAATAACAAACGTACAACAAACAGACAGCGGTCATTTCTAAACTAGTGTTCGATCGTAGTTAAGAACATTAGTGGAAATTTTTACAACGTAACTAATCAAACGATTAACACCAATTTGTTAATAAATAATTTTTACTGGATATTTTCTAAACTTTTGACTTTGACTTTTGGTAAATCAAAGAACAATATTCCACCATTAATTAACGATCCATGTCTATACTTTTTTATGCTTAAATAGTTTAAATAAAAGCATAGGTCGTAAGAAATAATATGAGTCTAGTTTCGTTAAGAAATTCCTTCTAGTTTACGAATCATACGCAATTGAAGGTTAATTTGTTTATAATAAATGAACCAGAAGGAACATTTTTTAAAACTAGACAAAACCTTTTTTAAATAACAGCTAAAGTTGGACGCTTTAATTCGAGTACTCAATGATCCGAAAATTCTGTCCGTTCTGTATACTTCGGTGACTCGAGCGCGACTAAATGAAACACGCTATTGGCGGTATATTTAAATCTCGAAATATACTTGCAACTTTATAATTGTTAAAGCTTAGACCTAAAAATTCCATCGATAAGCCAAAATATAAATAATTTTCTAAAAAGGTGTTTCTAGACCGTCGGTGTAGTTTCTTGTGCTTATCGTATCGTACTCGTGCAAACTTTTTCGTATAAGCGTTTAACCATAAAACATCTGATCGCAAACAAGGTGTGGCATACAGAGCATATCATGTTTACCGATGATGAAGAATATTATATTGATATGTTAAAGTTAGAACTATTATTTTTATCGATAGAGCAGTGAATACGAAATATCGGCTAAAATTTTGTTTTATCTAACGTAAAAATTTAACATTATTATGAAACATAGTATTTACATTAAATTGTTCTGTATATAACAAGTCGTATTGAAAAATTTAGAATTCAATTATGAGTAGTGTTACAAAAATTACGGCTGATTCAAAATTATATGACAATATAAACTTTTACGTGGGTTTAGGGTTAGCAATTAGTTCTAGCGGTTTTATAGGTTAGTTAACATTTAAAAATATTGATTAAAAAGTTGTTAACAATAATTTAATACTAATATTGGTGGTTTATTGTAATTACTTAGGTGCAAGTTTTATCATAAAAAAAAAGGCACTGATTCGACTCCAAAGACGCGGCGGGTTACGGGCTTCATCCGGAGGATTTGGTTATTTGAAAGAATGGATGTGGTGGACCGGTTTCCTCTCAAGTGTGTAAAATGGAAAATGTTTGACTAACATGTATATATTCGAGAGAAGGTATCTATACTAAAAGAAAAAAAACATTATCTGTCGTAAAGTGGGAATAGGAGAAGCAGCTAATTTTGCCGCTTATACATTTGCACCGGCTTCATTGATTACCCCATTGGGAGCAATTAGTGTTTTAATATCTACAATATTAGCATCAAAGTATCTAAATGAAAACCTTAACTTGCTAGGAAAGGTAATGGGATAATGTTGTTACCTATTATTTTCTATAATAAAGTATATTGTACCATAACGTAACACGATATAATTTATGTTGGACACGTTGAATAAGTATACCTATAGATACCTCTATTTCAGATTGGTTGCTTTCTATGCATTTTGGGTTCAACGGTTCTTGTAATTCATTCTCCAAAAAAGGTAGAAGTTGGTACATTAAATGAACTTTTAGATAAATTCAAGGCTCCAGGATACATTATTTACATTTTAATTGTTATAATATGCAGTTTCCTGATCATTTTTTATCTCGGTCCTGCTTATGGAAAACAAAATATCTTAGTATATATCTGTTTGTGTTCATCTGTCGGTTCATTGACTATTATGAGTTGTAAAGGACTAGGATTAGCTTTGAAAGAAACCATTACTGGAGTTAGTAATGGATTCACAAATTGCTTAACATGGGCCTTTTTGTTTAGCATTGTACTCTGTATCAGTGTACAAATGAATTATTTGAATAAATCTCTTGATTTATTTGAAACCACAATTGTGACACCGATTTACTATGTATTTTTCACTACATTAGTGATAATTGCATCTGCTATATTATTCAGAGAATGGGAAAATATGAGCGCCGAAGATATATTAGGTTCGTGTTGTGGTTTTCTCATTGTAATAATTGCAATATTTTTGTTAAATGCATTTAAGGAAATGGACATACATTATGAGAATATCAAGTACATGTTAAGGCCCAAAAGAAAAACAATTTTTAGTAACAACAGCGAGTGGATTGATAGAGACGAAGAAAGGTTAATAACAAGATTAGAAACAGACGTAAATCATGGATACGGAGCTCAGACTTTAACGAAAACTATATGATAGTTATATATCGAACACGAATAATGTAGAAATGCGAATAATTTTGTAGATAGTTCGATATTATAAATATGAATAAAGTTATGTGGATAACCTATAAATTTTAGAAATTTCAAATAGTAGTTTTCTACATATACATTTATATAGAAACAAATATATGTGTGTGTGTAAAAATGAGAGAGAAAGATTGTAAATTAGTTTCCTGTCCTCGTTGTAGATAGTACACAGTTAAGGAAACAATTATACTATCACAGATTAAAATACATTTTGTAACATAAATGTGTAAAAATGTGTACAGATATTTCAAGCACTGTGAAAAAAATTTTTGATTTAATAAAGTGTACTAAGTATTATCTTATATAACAAAGTATTTATATATTCATCTTTCTTGGAGGAAATTTATTCAATATTGAATTTTACCATGATCAAGTTATATTTAGACTTATTCAATTTGTAACAAAATGACGTTCCGATTGCATTTTACCAAGAAATGTGAAAGTAGAGAGAATAATGTTACAAAAGAGTACATCATAAGTATATTTATTGAAAAATGCAAATTGCAATTCATTAGATAATTTGATCTATAACCGTTGAATCAACCCGATGCTAGCATCGGCTACAGTTATTACAATGGCGTTCAGCTTGGCCGCTTTTTCGTATATCGTAGCTTTAATTATAGACGCTTTTTTAATATTTTTTGCAATATTTCATGTACGTGTTATTTCTAAATGACAATGATTATTTTTAAAAATAAAACAGTAATTATAAACGTGTACGCGGCTGTTCGATGCAAACTATTTCTAACCTTAGCGTGTTAAGTGTAAAGTTATGTATGCATTTGCAGATATAAAGCTATTATATTTTTCAGGTTATTGCATTTGATGAATTAAAGACTGGCGATAAAAATCCTATCGAACAATGTAATAACTTAAATTTGGTAAGATTCTGAAGTTAGCTGTTGACAAAATCAATCATGATAGGTTTAAAAAAAGTTTAAATTATATTTCAGCTGATTATTCCAGAATATGGGTTGCATATTTTAATCAACATTTTGTTTTTAATTAGTGGACAATGGTTTTCATTACTCTTAAATATGCCATTAATAATATATCATTTGTGGCAATATTATCACAGACCTGTCATGTCTAAACCAGGTCTTTATGATCCTACTAGTATAATGGATGCTCAGGCTCTTAAGGTCCATCAAAAGGAAGGCTGGAGTAAACTTACATTTTACCTTTTATCGTTTTTCTATTATTTATATGGGTAAGTTTTAGAAAATAGACAAACATTTGATTAATTGTACCTAATACTTCTATTAAAAGAAAATATGTTTTATATTTTGTTTCAGCATGATCAGTTCATTGATTCATTAAGGAAAACATTCCTTATTATACACCGAATAATAATTGTTCATATTTTTATCAATTTAATGTAATTTGTTAGGCTAATATTTCCTACATAAGATAGAGAGAAGAATATCTAATTTGTTAAAATATATCAGTTTTCTGGAAAAATAAAACTTTATACTCAAGTATAAATACTGTTCTTTTTTGTTAGGTAGTTGTACATGGTACAAATGAATATTGAGCACAAACACCTGTTTTTAATTTACGATAGCTATGATGCTGCTCCCTATTGTACAGTATGTACATGATAATTCAGTTCTAACCTCAAATTGTCTTCATGAATCATCAGTTTTAAATTTGACGATTGAAAATTAACTTTTTTCAATTTATAACATCCAAGTTTCACAAAAAGTTTTATTTACAAAATCGAGTAATTTATATAAATCTATTGTGTTATTATTACATCAACGTTAGAAGTGTGTATTATAAGAAAAAATGCCGATTATTACTGTTAAACGTGATTTATTGTTTAAAACTCTTGGTAAAACATATTGTAAGTTACTAATTTTTAAATTGTACTTTCATTTTTCTACATATAATTATCGTATTGAAATATTTACCAGTATTATTATTTTTTTTAAATATAACTTAATGCCTGCAAAATAATCCATCCGAATAATACGATTTTAGCGGATGACGAATTTCAAGACTTATGTTTCAACTTTGGCTTAGAATTGGACGAAGTGGTATGAATTTCACATATTTATCAATACCATGCGTATGAAAAATGAATTATTGTTTATTTTAATACGTATCGTTACAAAAAATATTCTTATTTAAATTTTCATTTATAGACCACAGAGAAACAAATAGCAACAAAGGAACAAAGTTTACATCGTAGCACAGAAACATCAGACGAAATTATATATAAAATTGATATACCAGCAAACAGATACGATTTACTCTGCTTAGAGGGATTAACTCGTGGACTTCTTATATTTTTAAATCGGCACGTATGCTTGATATATAGTTTTCTTATTTTTCTTTAATTTTTATATAATACTTGCTGAATTTTTTAATCTTTTCATACGTATGTTTGATAACAATAGTTATTATTATTTTATTGGTACGCGAATGCGAAGATACTTTTTTTTTTTTAT
>SMSQ01022453.1:64605-81541 GCA_019453375.1 Ctenoplectra terminalis | reverse complement strand
TAATTTAAAATAAAACGGATTAATGTTATTACGAGAAAACTATATTTCAACCCTCGGATGGCATTCTGAAATAGCTATTATTAAACATACGTATTTCTCTAAAACATAATCTTACGAGTAAAAAGAAGTCTTACGAGTTTTTAACCGTTTCGATACCGACGATGACTATAGTCATTAGCTAAAATTTCTTATCGACTTGATTGACTTCAGTAGGTTAAAGCATACCTTTTATCTTCAAACGCATTATTCTTGTAAAATCCGTAATACAGGTCTCCCAGTGTATCTTTTGATATTTTTTACAGAAAATTTTATCATCAAATCATTTTTTTTCTTTTTCTAATTTGATTATTCTAATATGCACCCCGGCAGCGTATTCACGAGCAACGCCAAGGTATTAAATATAGTAAGAAAAAAAATATCATTACTCTCGTGTAAAACAATTTGCGAGTTCTCCTTTGCAATTTTAATCCTTTTCAAGACACGAAAGTACGAAACACGAGAAATGCTCTCATCCGCGATGCGTCGAGTCAGATAAAGGTATTAAATGATAACGAGCATGAAAATTAATTTTATATCAATTTCGGAAGCTCAAACAAACGGTGAATTCTGCCGAAAGAGTCAATTACAGAACCAAAGACAAACTCCGATGAATAAATAAACCAGTAATTATAATTAAACTGGACGGGAATAAATGAAACAGTAAATTAACGACGCTTCCTATTAATGGTCCTCAAATTACTGGCCGCTCGTTATTTCGCGCCGTGGTCTCAATGCTCTCCCGGTAGTTTTAAATTAACAGCGACGCCATGTCGAAAGATAATACCGTTACCGGCTATGTAAAATTCCTCTTTTCTCTCCGACTGGCGCGGAAACGCTAAGATCGTCCGAAAATCCACGCGGAAATTCAGATGCTCTGAAACGACAGCGATAAATTAAAGCCCGACTCGCAGCTCGCGAATTTTCCCTGTACGCGCTTGAAAAGTGCCAGCCAACGCGATAGGGAAAGGAAAACTGCTTGCTATGCTCTGTCTGGCCAACGGATTTCCATGTTCGTTCATGTTTTTTCAGCTAATCTTCGTGCTCGTATTCATTTTCGCCTAATGTCGTCCGCGTACACCTGCATTAACGATGTTTTATCATTTTCGCGAGCATTTTAGTATAATACAGTTGGTTAGTGACATTTAATCTCGGGATAGACCGGAGCTAATCGGATCGTTTTCTGTTTAACAGTTAATAGCGTTCCTACTTCTATCTACTTTAACAAAAGCGGCGATAATTAATTAATAATTGTATCTTATAATTAACAGGGCCTGTATTTGGTATTTCGGAAAATGTAAATTCTAGAAAGTCTGTTCTCTAAAATGTAGGGTAGACCGAGTCGAATAGGATCACACGTTGAGGTGAATGAAAAAAAAATTAGAATTCAGTTAAGAGAAAGATTTTTAAGGTTGAAGAAATTTTTTATCAGTGGATATTAAAATTTGGAATTAAATGGATGTTGATTACGAATTTGTAATAAAATGTTTCTAAATTTTGATTATTATTTTTCCCGAAAGAAAATTGGCAGTGAATACAGTACAATGTTCGGTAATTTTAAGTAAATTCACGTAATACAATTTTGATTTTTTATTAAGCTCTATGCTACGATACGAATTCAAAAATATTCGATAAGTAGGTAAGAATTGGAGAAAAAAAAAATTGCGAAAGCCTGGAAAGGAAACTGGTATCTTTAACATATTTTAATAAAATTCAGTGACGAATTGTAAGATATTTTTTTAAATCGATACTGTTGATCCTCAGAAACCAACGACGTCCGAACTAAAAATTCATCTCTCCACAAAAATCAATGTAACGCGTAACCTGTTAAAGAACATAATCTTTACGTACTCGTACTTATATTACGACGATACGAATATTCTTTTTTTTTTCTTTTTTTTTATAGTTTATATCTTCCAAGGGACACGCCGACATTAATAAAAATGTGAATCATTAAAAGCGCGATGCATTTTCGGGTCGCAGCGGTTCTAATCGAAAAATCAATCCAGAACGCGACCGGATACCGCTAAGCCACCCCCTATCGATTAACTATTTTTCACGTAAAGCTTTTCATACGATGCCTCTAAAACACAGCATTAACGTAGTAATTTGTCGAACGCCAGACGAGAGCCGAAGGTTTTCAGTCTTTCGTGGTCCAAGCGTTTCGAGAGCATCCACCTCGAAATTCGGTTTGAAACAACGAAGTTGGTCGTATAATTCCAGGAGAGTCACGAAATTATTAACAAGTTTCGCCGGTGAATTACGGTGTGCCGTTAATTTTATTCCATTTTGCATACAGATGAAGCATAGTTGGTGAAATATCGGCGAACTTCGTTGACTGTTTGTCCGCCAGTTTTGCTTGACTTGAAGCTCGGTTGGGTTGAGCTTCTGAAAGCGTTGCGTGCTGTGTTATTTCCCTGCCACCTCTTACCGTTGTTGCTCCTTTGGACCCGATCCATATCCATTTTTCGAATGCATATTCGATTTTGGAATGATCGATGCGGAACGCGGCATTGTTCGCGTTGCTTCATTCAAGATAGTTGAAATTGAAATTAGAGATGAAAGAATCCGTGGGCGTACCCGCCGTAGAATGGAGAAATTGATGCGCAGATGTATCGCGGTATCAAACGTAAAACGTAACCGTGAAAAATGGACGGATATGAAAAAGAGGTAGAATTGATATGAAAGGATTGCGGAAGAGAAAACTCGCGTATTAACATTAAACATGGTATACTTATTTAATTAAAATTAACGATTAACCAATTTTATTGCTCCGAGTTTATGGAAATTATTAGTTATAAAATTGAAAAATTATTCGAGCTCTTTAAAATAATTTAAAATAATTTCTTTATTTTCGAATATTAAATTAATCTGTGATCGAAAGCATCAGACTTTTTTATTTTCAATATTTGTTACTGATTGAAAGATTCTTTAATTATAAAGTTTAAAGATGACAGACGGTCACGAGCTGTCAATAAGAACGAAATTATTCTGATATAAATAAAGGTCTAAGATAAACACTATATTTAACTGCTTTGAATTTTAAAATAAAATTAGATTACAGAAAAGAAAATTAGATAAATAAAAATAAAATTAGAGTACCGTATTTCCAATCTGCATTTGATACCTAGACCTGCGTCCGGTCTTATTCCTAATAAGATCAAAATTAGAAATAGGCAACTGCATACATCAATTTATCCAACCCTGCAACATATGACCTCCACGATTTTCTTTCCTACTTGACTATAAATTTCGCGATGATTAAAAAAAAAAAAAAAACAATAGCGATAAAAAGAAAAGTAGCTCTGGAGAACTCGCAATAAAAATTAAATCTTTATTACTCTTCATCGATCAATTATATCTCATACACAAACACCTAAAATCATAAACCAACTATATTCCAAAACAAAACTACTCACTAAACACCTATCCAGATTCTATCTCAACGATGTCTCAACAAAAAATCAAAAGCGAAGGTAAAAATGATATCTCAACGCAAACAAGCACAAGAAAATGGCGCCTAGTTTCATTCCAACCATTCCTATCAACCTCTGCCCAGATTCATCTCGTTAACTCGAATACCAAACACCCATCGAGGCTCCATAAAAGGAAGGAAAATTTCTCGAACAGCCCGTCACGCCCAACGACCAACACCCATAACTCATCCAAAAAGACGCGCCGCTATCATCTAATTCAAACTTATCCACCGAACCCGCTTAACCGTACCCTCTCGACGAACTTTCCTTCGCCATCTTAACCTGTTTAACGGATCATCAGGCCATTGAGGCGATACTTTCGAAATTGTTGAGATGGATCGTAGCCAGTTTAGACGGTCTCCTCTTATTATTCAAAATCGGGCACAGCGTCGACTGCCATGCATCTTCGTAACAGATGATCGGCCGGATAAGCGTCGAAGCGACGCCATTAAAACGGCACCATCAATCAGAAAAGTAGCGCATCGGGGATACGCTTGGTTTCGCGTTCCCAGAGACTCCAACTCGATAAGATGCAGCGACACGTTCGATAAGTCGTCGCTATCCGCGCGGAAAGACAAACGACGAATCTTAATCCACGCGTTCTCTCGCGACTTCAATCGAGGAAGGTGGATCCTCGACGAGCAGACGAGCTGGGTCTCGCGGCGGATTCTCCATTTTCTTCGACGGCTCCTTCTCACCAGCGATCGGCCTTTCTCCGCTTTCTTTCCCTCTTTTTCTTCCCGAAGCTCGACGGATTCAATTCTTGGACGCACTTTCAATCTTCCCCGCTTCTGTCGGGACGTCGCGTATCGATTCCAGGCATTCGTTTCCCTGCTTTCAATATCACGCGCTCGCGCTGTTCTTGCATTGCCTCTCGCTATGTTCTTTGCGCGTGTACAGAATCCGAGGAGAAATGTTTGTCGAGGTTTTCAAAGGGCGACTTCTCTGCATTGTACAATTGTGATGGAATTTTTCTTACTTTTTGTTTCTCTTTTTTTTTTTTTGGTTTATTATAAAGGTAATTTTGAAATCTTTTATAGTCGAGTTAAACATCGCAGACGAATGGTAACAGATAAATTTATTTTTGTATATACCTACTTCGATCGACTGCTTTATTTTGCTGTCAATCAATGTAACTGACTCGTCAGATCAGTTTTTATTTTTGTGAAATAAATGAGAATAAAAATAGCGTATTGGTATTTGAAAAAGTTGAAATAAAAAGAGTGTTGAATGGAAATCAAACATAGAAATAAAAGAAATATTGTTTTACGCGATTGTTAGGGAGGATGATTTGAAATAAATGTATTATGAGCAGTGTAATGTGATAATAATATAATAAATTTTTATTGTAGAGCAGTTTTTTTTTTATAAATGACAATATTTTTCATGTTTTATAATTACACTGTGGTTTTTGCTTGAAGCTGCTTTAACTTTGAATTTAGAACAGAATTCAGTACAATTGGTACATGGAAACAATTTTATGTATTTTTTATTTATACAATTTACCGGTTTTAGTAACGAAAGATGAATTAATCGTACTGTTTAATTTATTTTATATTTTATAATACTGTTTGAAAGAATGTTACACGAACGTATAATTTGGTAAAATTATTTTATGGCATCATTTTAGTCGCGTGGGTCAATTAAATATTAATGAAAGCAAAATCTTTTTTAACGAACATCTTGAGGTGAAAAAACACTGTAAGTGTATTATATGCTACGGAGGACGCGCTATTAATATTATTTTGATAATTAAAAACGTTCCATCGTTATTGAAATTAAATCACTTTCAGGCGAAAATCTATGAGGTAATGAGGTCAGAGTGGTTGCTCTGTTCAATTATTCTCTCTTGCACTTTACATTCCCCGGGGAATATTATAGATTCGTGCAAATATTTGAAATTAAATTTCAGGTGAATTGAATTGTTTGATCAGAAAATATGAACCGAAAAACGGAGAACGAGCATACGGATCGGAATATAATTACACTGTTGAAATTTCAGATAAAAGTAAAAGCCGAAACAAAATTGAACAAAAATACGTTTCATTGCCGAACAGTTAACAGATAACGCGAAATATTGTTTCTCTTTAAAATTTCATTCGTTCGTAAAATAGCCGTAATTTTTAAAACAGTTTTAAATTTTTACGTTTCGTGTAGATTTTTTGAAATGAGAAATGCGCGATTCCCTTTTCTGTTTTTTCTTTTTTCCTTTCGAAGTTTTACGGTAAAACTTTGTAAGGACGATGAATATTTTAAAGGATTATGTGCATAGTTAAGAAGCTTAGCGTTTTCATTGCCGTTGTTACTCTACCGTCAGTTATTTCGTTTAAAAAGAATATAAGAATTCTAACTTCCTGTTGAAGCTTCGAGCTTAAATGAACGTCGCTTATTTGTAATACTTTGTCGAAAGGTATTATATTTTATCAGACTTTAGATTTATTTATTAGATTTAAATATATTTCCAAATGGATAAAGAAAATGAAAAACCTATTTTCTAACTGAATGCAATAAAAAAAATATGTAAACGTAATTTTTATCGCCGCTTTTAATTTCTAAAAAAATACAATTCTTTTTATCATCACCATTCTGCTATTTTTATTTATGTATCTCAAAAAATATATAATTCAACGGAGACAATCTTTTATCTATATTTTTAACAGAAAATCACAAAAAATCACAAAAAATCATAAAAAATCACAGAAAATCACAGAAAATTTCAAGAATTTGTAACGTAACAAATTTATGAAATTTCTGTAAAAAGAATAGAAATTTGTCACTTTGACCATCGTGGTAGCTCCAGCGTTAAAAAGCATCACCTTCGTTGAAAAATATAGATATGCGCGAATACTTTTTATTACCATGTACGCATAATAAATTTCTCAAGAGCAAAAAATCTTTCTCTACCGACCTTTATTATGGTTAAAGAGTTTAATCCTCATGCGCCTTAAAATTCTCTTAAGCAGTGAAACGCCCAATTAATTATCTCGCGAAGGATTCGTTAAACGGATTGTTAATGGACTGCTAAATCCGGATTGAACCCATTAGGAGCTTTACAATTTCTTTCACATTCGTCTCACCTTTTGACGCGAGTTGATCATTTCTTTTCCCATCATTTATACATCGAATTAAACATTTGAAGAATACAGATATTAAATCTCAATGGGTGAAGTGCAACAATTTTTTTCTTCGGTATCCAGTTAAAATTATAAAATTATAAAATTTCACATTTGCATAAATACTGCTGTAAACACTGCGCGAAGATAACCTAAAGAAACTTTGCGAACAACCTAATATAAAAATGTTTCGTACAAAAATGTACCAACATTGTACAATACTGTGCAAGTTCCATTGGGATTGAATTATTCAGAGCGTGTCTTCGAAATTTGCGAAAACGCGTATACATGGTTTGTACAGAAAGCGTTGGCCGGACCATAAAGAGCTAGAGATAGCTTTAGAGCTCCTTGAGCTACTTCTTTTTCCACGTTTTCCCCATTTTCAGCGTTATCTCGTGGCTTATGTAAATTACTTCATCAGTGATTTACGAAATATCTTCTGTTAGCATCTTGAATGAAAATTAACGGCCTAGCTTGAAATTGTTGAGAAATTTTCATGAACCTCTCGACCACATTTTACGAATAATCAACTCTCTCACCTTATAATTTTCTGTACGATAAGATAAATAAGTTTTGTCTCGCGGTAACTTATTGCTTCTTAAAAATGTCGGTATCATTGTAAACATTATAAATCTCGCCTCTTATAAGAAAAAAAAAGAGAAAAAAAGAAAATACGTTGCATGAAAGTTGCGAAGAATGATAACGCTGGGAGATAAAAGTTCGAGATTGCATTGATCGTGAAACGCGAGCGGCATAATTTAGTATCCGAATCGTTTTAATTTCTTGTTGCAGAGAATTTATATGTGTGCTTACATAATGTTCTTCTTCTTAGGGAAACCTGCGTTATGAAACGTTATTTTAAGAATCGAGAGAAACGTTTGAAAATTGAAGAAATTTAATAATTCATGTACACGCAGCGGGAATAAAGGAAGAGGTGAATAAAACGTGAAAACCCTTCGAACGTAGTGACGGAGAAAAATTATTTGCAGCAAAAATGGAAATGACGTATGAAAAAATTACAATGTTCTGTTTTGCGATGCTACAGGAATGTTGGAAGGAAAAGAGGTCTGGATATAATGTAAATTTTTTATTATTCAAACCCGCGTAAAATTTTTTTAATAGAAAGTCTTCACCCCGGTCGAACAACTTTCAGAATTTGTAAGACAATGGAACCTTTCTTTTGTACGGGAATTTTCGTTTAAAACTCATTGTTTGATGCAGTGATTGTAGAAACAGCAACGAAAAAATTAATTCAGCGGTTTTGCTACGTTTTGTTTTTAATCATTTCTATTAATTTAATTAAAATCAGTTTTTCTTTTTTTCTTCTTTTTCTTCCAAGATGAAAAATTCGATGGTTGTGGAAATTTTTTCATTATATTTATTAAGTATTGAAGGAATTATTATGTTACACGCATAGTTTTAACAATTAATTTGTTTAATCTTTCTGATTTTTATCACACATCTCTTTCAGCACAATGCTCACCTAATCTTTAAAATTCAAAATATATTTTTTTCTATTAAATCTAAAAATTCTATACTTTCGAGTATTTCAAAAAAATAAATGACAATAAATAATCAATTATAATAAAATATAGAGTAAACCTGACTATTCAAAAATCCTTAAAAAATTCTTCGAGCATTCCACATCGTAAATAACAATAAATAATTAAACAATAAAATATAGAGTAAACCTGACTATTCAAAAATCCTTAAAAAATTCTAAAATTCTTGGAACATTCCATACCATAAACAACGATAATTAATTAAACCTAATAAAATACTAAACCTGACTATTCAAAAATTCTTAAAAAATTCCACATTAGTACATACACGTATCCTTACAACCCACATTCAACAATTTTTAACAAACATCCAAGATACCCAATCACCCGTCATCGAACCAACTTTACGATCCAAAAAAAAAACAAAAAGAAAAAAGACAAAAAAAGAAGGAACAACTCTGCACAATACGTTCATCCCTTGGTTGCAACAGAGAATAGAAGATCCCCAAAGTATCCGATCACGGTTCGAGCTACAGATACGATACGAGTTATCGATGAATGAAATTCTTAGCGCTTCCTCGAGACCATCGGGGAAAGCAATTCCCTGCGATCTCTCGAGGATACGTCGGCCATACTTCATCCGCCATTTTATACCGTATAAACTTGAACCGTGGAATTCTTTCGAGATCCATTAAAGGATACATGGATCACTGTATCTCGTTCCGAAATCAAATTACTGGCCACTCTCCCCTGCTATCTTTGAATGCTTCGTTGATTCTGCGTGCTGTTACAAGAACGACGACCAGAGAGTTGAGAGAAATAAGAGAAAAAGGTCGAAGACGTTTCGCTATGATTTCGATACGGTGGATTTTGAGGAGCGATCCTAAGGATTCCAAGGGAAACCCTTCGTGTACACCGTGGCCTGCTTCGACTTAATTGACTCTAACCCCTGGAGGATTATCTATGAGTTTCGCTTTCCTAGCCTTAATCCTTTGGTTAGAGCCAATTCGCCTGGCCTGTGTCTTGTACACGTCGCTAACGGGATAGGCACGGACTGGCTAATCTCGAAGGGATGTTGCGGAAGACGCGTGAGGAATTAATGATGTTGATGGATGGTAGCGGATAGGGTATTGAAATGTACGGGAATGAATTTTGTCGAAAGGATGTATATCGTCGTGAGACGTGGGTTCCTGCATGTTTCTACGTAAAGTTAATTTATTTTACTACGATTGATACGTTAAATTATAGTTCAATCGTATGATACGAAGAGTATTTTTTATACGTAGACTGGGGTGAATCGGATCATTTTTTTTTTTTTTTTTTTCTTTTTGATGGAAAGAATAATAGAGAGAATATAGGAATGTTGAGGTATCGTGATGTATCAGGTTGAAGGGATTTGTATTTTATCAATTTATTATTTTTCTGTTTCGTTTTTATCGATTAATACGGAATCGCTCTTTTCTTTTATTTTTGTCGCAAGTTTTGATTATTCTTAAGGGTTAGAACGGTTTCAAATCGAATTTTGGTAATGGAAATTGTGAGATCGAGCAGAGGACCGATCGAAGTGGACGCGAAGATCTAATTTTTCGGAAAAGTTTGCTGTTACTGTGACGACAAGCGAGGCGTAGCGAATATATTCATTATAGCTCGAGATCTTCGGAAAGCGGGATATTTGAAGAATTAAAAGATGTGTTTATTTTTTAAAAGTAACGGTTCTATTATTTATAGCTAGAAGTTTAAATTGAGTTAATAATTAATTTAGAAATTAGAAAATATGTTAACCAGTTAAATCCCAGTTTCCAGTATAAGTTTCCGAAGACGCGAAAAGCAATTCGAATCTATATTTATCAAAGTAAACGTATCTTTACGTTTAATTACTGTGCTCTGCTAACGAGAAAGTTAACTATCTATTATAAATCAGTAATTAAATACAAATTTAATTTGATCGTCAACATCAAACAATTATTTTAAACCTAACCCTATACGCTCCTATATCCATTTCGTTTCAAGAAAATTTTATTTCACTTTCCGATTCATTCCGACTCAGCTTCTTTTTATCCACGTTATTGTACCTTGCGACTAATACACATATTTAGACGAACAATGTTCAGATTAACGGAGATAAAAAGAAACCGCGATCGCAGCTCAAATCGGTTGCAACGAAATGATGCAAACCGCTCGGACCGCGGAGAGGTTGAAAATCTTTACTCCGACTGAATTCTTATTTCCATCGAATTCTACCCGATCTATCCATACATCTCGGTTCATTCGCTGTCGCTCGGATCAAACCGTGTCCTCCAGAATTCGATACCCGTTAACTATCGACACTGTATTGTTTATTCAACACCGTTACTAGGTCCGGTATACAAATTACGAGATCAGTAATTCAATTACTGCCGGCTGAAATCGAGGAAGATAAATTCCCCGCGCGAATACCTGTTTCGATGCCTTTGAAACCGATAACGCTAATACAATATTAATCCATCCTGGTGGCGTGTTTGCCCGGATACGGATCCATTGGGAAATAATTACAATGGAATCCGGCGTTTCGTAGAAAAGGGACGTCAGAATTGCCGGTGGAACAACGGTGTAATTAATTTTATACCCGCGCATTATCTGTCTATTGTGGCCTGTAATGGGATTGTCTACAAACGGCGTAATGTGTGCACTTGGGCGGCCAAACGGTCGATTAATTAGACTTTGCCTAGCCACCAGGTTCGTCTCCGTATACGGGAGACGTCTTGTGCCTCGTAAAAGGTCCCCAGTGTTTGACTCCGCGTCCCTCGAAGCGTATGTTGAATCAGTGAAACGTTCCCTTTGGCTCTTAATTTTGTAACACGATTGGTTGAGACTCGTTCAGGTTTTATGTATCGAGTTGACGTTACTTGATAAGACTGTGAGATTAAGCGTAACAGGACGAATTTGATTACAACGAGAAGATTTATTCGACGATTATTTTTTGAGGTTCTTACTTGTTGCAGGAGTTGCGCTTGTTCAATCGTTTCGAAAAATATTGAAAAAATTTTCTTTTAAATCCTGCTTTATGGAAATTTATAATTTATAAGATAATACTGTACTCACACATTATACAATACTTTTACAAAGAAACGATGAATTTTATCTTCAAGCTTCTCATACTATCTTATAAATTTTCATAAAGCAGGATTTAAAAGAAAATTTTAATAATTAAATAATACTGTACTCGCACATTCCGCAATACTTTTACAAAGAAACGATGAATTTTATCTTCAAGCTTCCCATACTATTTGTTACGAATGATGTGGTAGGAAAATTGGAGATCTTAAGCTATAATAAATTCAATTGTTTTCAGATATTTAATATTGANTGTCTATTGTGGCCTGTAATGGGATTGTCTACAAACGGCGTAATGTGTGCACTTGGGCGGCCAAACGGTCGATTAATTAGACTTTGCCTAGCCACCAGGTTCGTCTCCGTATACGGGAGACGTCTTGTGCCTCGTAAAAGGTCCCCAGTGTTTGACTCCGCGTCCCTCGAAGCGTATGTTGAATCAGTGAAACGTTCCCTTTGGCTCTTAATTTTGTAACACGATTGGTTGAGACTCGTTCAGGTTTTATGTATCGAGTTGACGTTACTTGATGAGACTGTGAGATTAAGCGTAACAGGACGAATTTGATTACAACGAGAAGATTTATTCGACGATTATTTTTTGAGGTTCTTACTTGTTGCAGGAGTTGCGCTTGTTCAATCGTTTCGAAAAATATTGAAAAAATTTTCTTTTAAATCCTGCTTTATGGAAATTTATAATTTATAAGATAATACTGTACTCACACATTATACAATACTTTTACAAAGAAACGATGAATTTTATCTTCAAGCTTCCCATACTATCTTATAAATTTTCATAAAGCAGGATTTAAAAGAAAATTTTAATAATTAAATAATACTGTACTCGCACATTCCGCAATACTTTTACAAAGAAACGATGAATTTTATCTTCAAGCTTCCCATACTATTTGTTACGAATGATGTGGTAGGAAAATTGGAGATCTTAAGCTATAATAAACTCAATTGTTTTCAGATATTTAATATTGAGATAAATCTACTTCTTCGTTGTAAAAGGTCTCGTGTAGATTTTTAAACGATCAATTTTTCAGCTGTTTTTAATAATATACTGAATATTATAAACAATAATGTATTTATAGGAAATTTAAAATTGCAAAGTTGCACGAAATGCACATAATATGAAAAAAACATGCAAAATATCCACATTACAGTTGTTTTTTTAATACTTAGTAGGCAAAACGATTTTTTTACCAAAGTTCTACCTTTTTTACCGTGTTCTCAAAAACATAAATTTGCATAAAAATCCGCAGTGTAATTATAAATATCAACATTATAAATCCACACGTATTTGCTCCGGCAAACATATATATTTTTAGTTTCGATTTAAATTTACGATGTGCTGATTTAAAAAAAAAAATGTAGGCCGTTACTTTTCAAATTATTCTACAACAATAAAAAAGAAAAATTGAGTAAAAAAATTATCAACGTGTACCAGCATAAATCCTAAAGAAGTACAGTACTTTGGGAAGATTTATAGATTTATGAGGTTCAGTTTCGACAAATCCTTTATGGCACAGTAAAAAACTGTGATCTTGGTCGCGTTAGCGAGGAATGTCGGGCATTGTGAATTTGGCGCATTCTTCGAATTATTTGAGAACACCAACAAACATAGCTTGTTGTCGTACGAATTCAACAATTCGTATTTTCCGAGGTATGCCAACTATGCGCTCGTTCCTCTACGCTCTTTGCCCACTGTTCTTTTCACCGAAATCCCTCTCTTTCGTTCACCGACCGCCATTCATAACTTCCGGGCAAAATTTCGCGGAACGAACATTCGTTTCAAGAAAATGGTTTCTTCATAAACGTGAAACATTTCCGTTTGAGAATAGAAAAATGTACGCGGAATTCGGTTGTTTCGAACATCACAGGAAATTTCATTTTTACACTTCGAAGCAACGTTTTCGTAAGGAACCAATTTCAAAGAGTTACGATTCGAATTAGAAACTACTTTGTCAATTGTGAATAAAAAATGTACGAATCGCGTTAATTTCATGAGTTGCTTAAAAATTGTGCGTTCGAACGTAAAATTATCGAACTAAGGAATAAAAAGTTTGGAGTGTATTTGTGGTTGCAACAGATTACCAAATGTTAATTAATTTTAATATTTTTATATTATTCCGCAATTTTATAGAATTATTTCAAATTCGTTTTCACTGAATCTCGTTTGTTTACTCAATATACTCATCCACAATGTCAGTTAAATTTTAAATAAACTTTTCCAAAGTTGATCAAGCGTTAATTACGATAAAATTCGTGAACAATTGTTTCGTGTTCCACGAGAAAAAATAATTCTTTTAAACAGTAATAACAGTGGTAATTAAAAGGAACGTAAAAAATCTGAGCATCCAGCGTGAACAAATAAGAATCGTTGGAACAATCGTACGAATCTACGGTTGTTAACTTTCAAACGACGCAGCATGGCGCGTTGCGGCGCATAAAATCCATTTTGGTGGTGAGCACCAGCCGAAGCGTGGCTCGACGTGTTCTCGAATCGCAAAACCGCCTAACAATGAACACCATGAACGTTAATGCTCGCGTCATGTTCGTCGTTCGTGCATGATTCGTGCATGATACGTGCACATTTATAAAGGACGCTCACCACCAGAAAGGATGTTACCAATCAGGACAATAGGCAAGTTGTCAAAACAGTTAACGGAAGTGTTTAAAAATCGTTGAAATTTATAAATCGTACAATGACAATAAATATTTCGCTAAAAATTACCAAATAACACAATTCACAACATATTACCGTTTAACCTACTAAATTCGCAAGAATCATTTTAATAGTGCAAAAATGATACTCAAGCTCTAAAAACTTAACTTCTTATTAAAAACTCGTGATTAATACCGGATTAATTTGAAGATTAATAATAAAACACTTTTTTTAACTCAGAAATCCTTCTTTCCACCGAATTCTTATTTTCATCCGTCTCGACTCGATCTACTCTAATTAAAACACTTGAACCTAACGCGATCATATAAAAAAAATGCATTAAATCAGAACGCAATGAAAAAAGAAAACTAAATATTTCACGGTATATAGAAACAGAAAATTTGATTTGATCATATTAAAACTTGCTGTCTCTAAACGTGCAACAGAAAACTCTTCTTTCCAAATCTTCATGTTGGAGATTGTTTCAAAAAATATAGGTTGAATGCTTATAAATAATTATTTGAAACTCGTACATTTGTAACACTCCTTCAAGAAGTAAATAATTTCTAACAAAAATGTTCATCTTACGATACTGAAAATTTTTCGCATATTTACTGAGAACAACTACAACCTAGTGAGAATCGTGTACAAAAAGCTAGCGCCCGATTAGGGTTAACTATGGTGCCTTTGGCCAAATTATCCCCGATTTTCTATTAAAAATATAAATAAACTTTTGTCCGAATTGCATTACATATTATTTCATATACTTTCCACTTTGATTTCGTCGCTAGAAATAAGTGTACCTTAATCGTCGGTAGTTCTACTGTTAAATAAACTATAGTGCATCAATATTATAGTGCATCAATATAGGAGGACCGCGCGCGCTATTAAAAACAAGCGAAGCCCGACTTCCGTTGGAAAGTCGGGCCACGAGGCAGAGTCGCTTAGAAACCGTCGAACGTGCACGACCTATTAGCCCTTAAGATTATTTTGCCATTTTAGTATTTCTTTCTTTCCAAATATATCTATCTCTTGTTTTGTTTAATTTAGTCTATACCCATTTATTTAGTAATCCTGACACCCTTAGTCCACTACAAAACGAACAAGTGGACAATCCTCCCCTAAAAGAGCCGCCGAAAGTAAGACAATACTCGTTTCTTTCCTCTATTCTCGTAGCGTATCCTCGTTCGCGGCCATTCATCAGCTGCTCGTACATCAGAATCCTGACGTTTACACGAATCGCGAGGCGCACAGACGCGTGTCCAAGCTCGAGGGCGCACACACGCCGATGGTCCGCACTCCGGAAGCGTCGGGCAAATGCATAAACACATTAGTTGCTCGTAACGGGGCAGCAACGCCGGTGGAATTCTGACGCACACATGCTGAGCAGGAAACCGTGCACGGCCAGCGGGAAGCCTGAAACTCGGGCACAAAGGTTGCGCCGGAGTGCCGACTTGATGGATACGTATGGGAGGCATCCCTATGGAAATTATCCCACCACCCTTCAGCCTAATTCCGAGGTAGACGCATCATCGCCTCGTGAAGCGCGTGCACGGGACCGTGAGTCGTTGGACAACGCTCGCTCGTGTAGAGAGGAAGCGACACGGGGGATGAAGTAAAGGGAGAAAAAGGGAAATTGTTTTTTGTTGTTTCGCTGCTTGGACCAACGGTCGTCGTGAAATTCTGGGAAAATGTGGATTCGAAAAGTTTTGTTTAAAAATTTGGGTTCGTATGATGGGCCGACTATTTGGAATATTTGATTATTTGTATTGTTACATGGAATAGGATACTTAGAACGTAAAGTATTTGGAATCGAATCGTTTTATATGGATGGTGAGAAGATTTTGTTGGTTTTAATTCTTTGCACTCGAGGGCTCCGGAGCGGAGCCATTTAAAATTTGTCTTCAAACTCGAGGGCTCCGCTGTGGAAACGATGCAAGTAATATTTAGTTCGTACCAAGAGGTATCGCACCTTGGACGATTACAAAGTGTAATAATGTTATAGTTTCTTGTTTTCTTATATACCACAACATTTGAATCTATAATCGATTAAAAAAAAAAATTATAAGATACAATGATGTCTTTCCTTTGAATGCGCACATCATTCACGTATATATAAATATGATTTTTTCATGAATGAAAAAAAACTTGGAGTGCAAAGGGTTAATGGAACGTTGGGTGACTTTATATTTTTAACTGTACTTTTATTGAGGTTTCGCGAGAATAAGAAAATTATAGGAACAGGACTAATTACTATAATATTAATAAGGAGAGGTATTGAAAATTGAATATTGAAACATTTAGGTAAAATTATGTTACAATTCAATATTAGAATTCAACAGAAAATAATAGTCTAAATGTAGAAAGTTAACTTTTTATAAATTCGTAATTAATAGTTTAGTTTGGAAATTAATGAGGAAACATTTCATTGAAGTTAACAATCTTTTTACCGAATTCTTATTCCCATCCGATTCACCTAAGTCTAATTTTTTTTTTTTTTTCTTTCTTTCCACACCACGTTGTAAATTGAATCGAACTTAAACGTATCTCGAGAAATAATATTAATTACTAGAGTTATTGATAGCGAAACGTAACAGAATACAAACTACAATATCTCAAAAGTGAAGTAACGAAGATATTAAAAAATCACTCGTCAAAATGCAATTCGCGAGCGGAAGTTCTTCTCCGGAGCGGAAATGATTAATATTCGCAGGTCTTCCGCGCGTATGACGAGTATATAGTCGGAGCTAGCGAAAGAGTTAACGTATCTATAAACTTTTGAATCGAGAAAGTTGGTAACATACTCGAAACACTCGTTTCTTTGCCTCGCTCGGCCATTAGCTACGCCGGTTGACGTGGGGTGACTCTGCGGCCACGATGCAAGGGTTGTGCGCGCTTATCGAATGAGGGTGCATCGCGTCGCCAGGCGATTTAAGACAAACGTTGCGTGCGAAAGCCCGTTTCGGATCGTCGACGTGGTAATCGAATCACCGTGCCTCGTTCCACCGGCTTCCTGCTTTAACCCTGAATCAGCACCAGTGTACAAAACCT
>SMSQ01022453.1:9266-62411 GCA_019453375.1 Ctenoplectra terminalis | reverse complement strand
AATAGTACGCGTTTATTGTCACTTTTAACGTTCGTTAGTTTTTTTTTACGTTTAGTTCGAGTCGTGTGAATTTAAAATGAGTAACATATGAGTGAACGATAAATTAGATCACTTTTTTTCTAGCTGCTAAGTATGTTTGTAGAAATACTTGAACAAGTGCAACTAGTGCGGTTGGCAGTGTGTTAAGTTTGGCCGATCCACGTGCATTCGTTGCAAATTACGTGTTTAGGAGCAAGCAAAAGGGATCGAGCAGCTGCATGGAATATGAGGTTCAGATTTAGTTGGAATTCGAGTTTGAATGGATTTCGGGAATACACGTGTAGCATGAACTGCGAGAACATATACGTGACACGATGAGAGTATCGTGGAAATGAAGAGCGAGTTCAGTTGAATTTAGTATGCAGCTGAGTAAAGTTGGGGTTGGAAAATGCGAGGTTTAAATGAAGGTTAAAATGTAAAATTAATGATATAATAAACTTTGCGTTAAAATATAAAATTGTATATAAAATTGTCTCTAATCACAACCAAAGTTGCATTTTACCCAATATTAACCCTCTAATAATCTCAACCATCCCTTAAACATGATCAAAACAAATTCCACAGCAGACTTTTCTAAAAAATACATTACGTACACAAAAATATAAATAAAATTATCCCTAATCACAACTAAAATTAATCTTATCCAATATTAACCCTTCAATAATTTTAACCAACCCCTAAACACAACTGAAAACAATTCCACATCAACCCTTTCTAAAAAAAATACATAACACGCCCAAAACCACGAAATTATCCCTAATCGTAAAAAAAATTAATCTTACCCAAAATTAACCTCCAATAATCTCGACCAACCCCTAAACTTAACCGAAAACAATTCCACATCAACCCTTTCTAAAAAAAAATACATAACACGCCCAAAACCACGAAATTATCCCTAATCGTAAAAAAAATTAATCTTACCCAAAATTAACCTCCAATAATCTCAACCAACCCCTAAACACAACCGAAAACAATTCCACAACAACCCTTTCTAAAAAAAATACATAACACGCCCAAAACCACGAAATTATCCCTATTGGTAAAAAAAATTAATCTTACCCAAAATTAACCTCCAATTATCTCAACCAACCCCTAAACTTAACCGAAAACAATTCCACAACAACCCTTTCTAAAAAAAGTACACAACGCACCCAAAACCACGCACAAAATAATTCCCAATCGCAACAAAAATTAATCTCATCCAAAATTAACCCTCCAATAATCTCACCCAACCCCCAAAAGACCGAATTACAAAATTCACCAATAACCCCGAGACACAATGTAACATCTGCGCGACCAAAGTATGCGGATTGAAAACGATTATCGTCGTTGGCATCGTTAACTTCGTCATTCACGTGGTTATCGTAATCGCACCAATCCCTCCCACCCCGATTTATTATATCCGCTGACACGCGAACACGCGATCTCTCGACCGACCTCTACGACAGCCATAAATGTAGGGCAGGAAACGGTGGCTGTACGTGAACGTTGGAGAGGCGGTTCGTCGTCGCGATGAACAAATCTTCCCCTGCACACCAGTGGCTCTCGATTCCGCGTTTAATTCTACTTGAATATGCCGGGAACGAAGGAGGGCAGCCAGCTCGATGGAACCGTATATCTCAGCTCGTCGAGGAAACGCCGCTGCGTTCTTTCATTACGGCACGTTGTTCTTTTGTCGGGAACAATCGGAGCCAGACGAGGGATTCTGACGGCTCGTTGGCCGGGAAACTTGCGAGCACGAATCGGTGAAGTGGGAAATTGGGACACGTTGCAGGACGCGGTATGGGCTTGCGGAATCAGTGCTGGATGAAATATATGTTTTAAACAGTAGACAGCGAATGGTCTACTTTGTTTCAAGCGTATAAATATAATATGAGGATGAAATAATTTCTTGGATTTTATTCAATCTTTTAGATGGTACTTAACCCTCTTTAAACGGAATTTTGTTCGCTTATCAGAAAAAAGTATTGGAATTAATTACAGTTTCTCGGTTTGATTTAAATACTTTTTAGTAAATAATTCCAGCAAATGCACTGATTGGTGTCAGTACAGTGGTATAGTAATGAAATTTAATAGTACTGTGATAAGTAAATAAAATAAAGTTTAAAGATATAAATACAGGAGTGTGTAACTTTTAAGTCACACGGTTCTATAGAGGGTTGAAAATAATATTTTTTACTCCGGTGCGGACTTTTATACGAATTTATATTTTGCGGAATTGGTAGGAAAATAGAATAGAATCTGTAAATAAATTAAACATTAAAAGAAAAAAAAAAAAAGAGAAAAAGAAAGAAATCGAAGAACCTAAGATACAATTGACTAATGTTACTCTTTTACTAATATATAATAATTAAAATAAAAAATTTTATTAATATTTAATATTTAAATGAAACATTGACCATAAGCATAAAACCAAGTGGTCAGAGACAAATGGAGACAAATTGACGAAACATCGATGCCATATTTAAATCGTTAGAAACGTACGACATTCATAAAGGAACAAATTTGGTAATTAACTTGATGCGCCATCGAATAATTGAACTGTCGAATCCACCGAATCCCGTCGATCGATTGGAACGGAATAAAAGAAAAGCGGTCGGTGTAAACAAGACAAACAGAATCGGAGCAACGGTGTTATTTGTTGAAATTTAGTTCGCCCGCTGAAACAGGGACTGGAAAATGCATGGTTAAAGCAGGACGCGGAACTGGAATTGCATCGAGCTTTGAAATGACTGTGTTTTACAACGATGCCGATGATGCTTTCAATCCATCGAACAAACGCGCTTCGAATGCATCCTTTAACGACGATTCTCTATAACCGTGGCCAGAAAACGGGAGCATCGATTCTCGTGTAAAATTCGCACGTTACAATATCAGTGAAATCACGTACCTGCATTTATGCGAACAATATTTCGTCGTTACGAGTACTATTGATTCATCGGGAGCGTTTCGGTTTAGCATCGAGCACAGTTATTGAATATGAAAACAGTGTAGCAGTGTAACAGTGTTCAGCTATGGTGTTGGAATTTTTATTTCGATTCGAAGAACACTATGTAATGCGGGTAACTAATTTGTTCTTAAAAAAAATGCAGGAGAAATGTATACATTTTAGGGAACAGACGATTTTAAATGGAAATTAAGAACACGAAATATACTATTGAAGAAGTGGAATGTAAAACTATAAAAAAAAAAAAAAGAAAGGAAGGATGAGGTCCTGCATCTTCTTCATATTTGGCTGAAGTACAGCATCAGAGCAGCAAATATTAATTTACACTTAAAAATTTTTAACAAAGTTTTTATTAAACTGGACTCTCAATAAAATCTTAAAAAGATAGTATAAATTATAATTCTGTATAATATAGAAATTAGAAAGTGGCAGATTTCATTTGATTCGAGAACCATTTTCGAGGAATCGTTAGTTATGGGAATGATTAATAAAAAATGTGAAAATAAACTTGATTTTAATTTTTCTATGTTAATTTCTTATATTGCGGAATAAAATTCTATAAAAGGAAGTACAAAGGTGTTATTTATGAAAAATGGTACAAGATCTCTCTGAAGGATGATACATAGTTATAATTAGGATCATGCAAATAAATACGTAATAAAATTTTTAAGAGATATATCTTGACTTAATAAGTTGATAAAAATTAATAATTATGGGATGTAATGTAGAATAATTAATTTTATGGTAATGTATTATACATACGTTGCACGTGGAAAGGAAGCAATTTGAACGAATTTTAAAATACATATCTGCTTGATATTTATCCGGTAAAGAATGTATCGGTTGCTCTGAATTTCCAAACGCATATTTTTTCGACCGCCTCCCGTATCGTACGTAAGGTACTTTTAAAAAATAAAAAAGTATGATACCGCATTTGTTTTAACTTTAACGCGTCCAACTGTCGGGGAAACGAGCGCCAACCAGAAATAACGTCTCTTGGGGGCATAATTTTGAACGGACACGTTGAAATTTTCTACCATTCTATTCGGCTATATTTTATAATCTGCAGCGACGTGGATCTGATCATCGATACGTCAAAAGTATTCGACGCCACGGTGTCCTGGAAAAAAAATAGGGAATAATGACTGTAAGATAAAAATGATGTAAAACTTTTTACCATATTAGAGTTTTACTAATAGTAAAAGTATCGGAGAACAGTACTTACATAAGTACGTATTATATGTACTGTTAATTACAAAAGTACTTGTATAAGTACTTTGTTAATTACAAAATATCAAATATATTTTAATGCAAAAGTGGTGTAGGTCGATGAAGTCGAATACCGGATAACGAGGAACGAAGTAAAAGTTCTCTAAAATTCAATATCAAAGAATAATGCATGCGTATGAATAATTCTGGAATCTTGAATTTGAAACTTAATAAGATCTCGAATTAGATTTGATATTTCTTTTAATCCGCGTTTCAAGAACTTGCAATTAAATTTTACACTTTCTGTCGTCTGCGTTTTAAGAATTTCGAGTTCAATCTTATACCTTCTTTCGTCTTTGTTTCAAGAATTTCGAATTGAATTTTATATTTTTTCTTATCCGCGTTTCAAGAACTTGCAATTCAATTTTACACTTTCTGTCGTCTGCGTTTTAAGAATTTCGAGTTCAATCTTATTCCTTCTCTCGTCTTTGTTTCAAGAATTTCGAATTGAATTTTATATTTTTTCTTATCCGCGTTTCAAAAATTTCAAATTACAAAAAATAATCTCTCAAAACCTTAACACGTGGAAAAAAAAGAAAATAATAATAACTCTGAACTGTTAATTGTACAGTTTATAACATTATTTCAAATTGTAACGTTCTGTGTCAGTCTTTAGAATATTTACAATGATGAAATATAATTCTTAAAACGTTCATTTACAATTAATAACATTAACAATTCATTAGGAAGAAAAAATCCTTAAATATTCTTCAGCGTGTTAAAATTACATGACGTACCATTATGCAGACGATTCCTACGTTTCACGTTGTCAGTTTATAATCCAGGGAATATAGTCGGACGTGAGAAGCGGCGTACAAAGGTCACTTCTCCATTTAGAAAGCGTACGATATGCAATTAATTAATTAAATTAGCTTAAGCGGGTTATGAGTGTCAAGATAGATTCATACTCGAAAGCACGTCAAGAGGTTTGTACAAGCTTCTCGTATGTCATCTCGTTATAACGGCAAATTTTCGTGAAATTGTTTCGTCTTTAGGAAGCAAGAAATTAATTGTTCAATACTGGTCCATTAATATTAATTTCGTACAAAGATGACGGTTGTTATTAAAATTAGTGAAGTTTAAGCATGGAGCTGTTAATATTAAACATTTTTTAATTACACAGTATCGAGAGAACAGGTTCAAGCTGTTTCTCTGAAATAAGAAAATTACAAACCACTCTTGATCACCTTTTCTTAATTACAAAAAAGTGGGATGGATTGGAATTTAAATTTAAATTTAAATTCTCAAATTTGAAACTTAATAAGATTTCTTGTTTTTTCTTATCCACGTTTCAGCAACTTCGAATTAAATTTTGTACTTTCTCTTATCTGCGTTTTAAGAATTTCGAGTTCAATTTTATATTTTCTCTGGTCTGTGTTTATAAGAATTTCGAACTGCATTTTATATTTTTTTCTTATCCACGATTCAAGAACTTCGAATTAAATTTTATATTATTTCTCATCCGTGGTTCAAGAAATTCGAATTAAATTTTATATTATTTCTCATCCACGATTCAAGAATTTTGAATTAAATTTTATATTATTTCTTATCCGAAATTCAAGAACTCCGAATTAAATTTTATATTCTTTCTCATCCGCGATTCAAGAACTCCGAATTAAATTTTATATTATTTCTCATCCGCGATTCAAAAATTTCGAATCAAATTTTATATTCTTTCTAATTCGCGATTCAAGAACACCGAATTAAATTTTATATTATTCCTCATCCGCGATTCAAGAACCTCGAATTAAATTTTATATCATTCCTCATCAGTGATTCAAGAAATTCGAATTAAATTTTATATCCTTCTTCATCCCCGATTCAAGAACCTCGAATTAAATTTCATATTCTTCCTCGTCCGCGCTCCAACAATTTCAAATTCAATTTTACATTTATCCTCGTCCGCGTTTAAAAACCTACAAAATTAAAAACGAAAAAAAAGTACAAAGTATCACATTCTCGAAATCCAAACCTTCCTCCGATCCACGTGTTTCTCTCGATTTAAAATCTCTGGATTAAAAAAAATAAAACACAACTGCCCTCTTCAATTTCACTTTTCCGACACGCATTGAACGGGCCCGTTGTAAACGGCACCAAATTCTCGCACGCTCAAACCGTACGTGCAGCGTCGTTAATTAACCATCGAAGCGTTCGACGCGGCTCGCTTAATCTCCCGAAAGAAAGCGACGCTTCGATCGCTCGTTTATAGGAAGATCAAGAGATTCTCGGGTACGGGGTAGACAGGAAATGAATAAAACATAGGATATTACTCGACGATCGATTCGTCGGTAGATTATACCGTTTCCTCCCATTTCCCAGGCGTAATGGCATCGGAACGGTGCGAAGCAATTGGAATATTCGCGTTGTAAGAGCGGAATTCGCGGCGGCCCGTTAGCAGCCATTAGTATCGCAGCCGATACTAATCGATGAAAACAACGCGAACGACAGAGGGTGGGCCTAGGTGGTGTGGTTCGAAACAGCGCTGTTTAGCTTTCCCGATTGCCTAATAATTTAACGCCGGGCAACGGGTGAATCCGCTGCAATTTGCTCGACACACTGGATGAAATTAGCAGTAGTCGTTAAGCAAACTGGCCCGTACTAACGTTGCGTTTTGCAACGACGCGTGGAACGCCGCGAACTTATTGTTACCTACGATTGTGTTTTGTGTGCCGGGTGCATCTATTATTTGTGCAGGATCGTACCGTGTGAAATCGATCACTTTTTCTCGTCGATGCTTCCATGTAAGTCCACAACGTAGCGAGATTAACCCCTTGGGTACATTTGACGTCTGAGACGCGTCGTTCACTTTTTTCCCCTAGGAGCGGATGACGTGTCTAAGACGTGAAACCAAAAATTAACATAATATGTTTCGGACGCCAATAGGAGCCAACAGTATCGGGAAGCCAACATGTTTCGGACGCCAATAGGCGTCAACAGTGGTCAAAGGGTTAAGAATTATTTTGTATTCTAAATTATCTAGTGGGAGTTAACATCTAGAGTGAGATACTTATGGAGAGCGGCTAGTCGCCCGTAGTATCACAGTGGCATCTTATGAAGGGCGACTATAGTCCTTAAATTTTAACACGAAAGTGTTTTACAGATTTTGTTTTACAGGCATTCTTTTTTTTTTTGCGTAACGAAAATCGTTACTTTTTCATGTAACGCTCCGAATTCAAAGACGACATCACTGATGGCTCATAAGAGCTGCTTTTAAAAGGGTTTGTTCTGCACTCTTAACCCATTCGCTGCCAAGTCTAAATTATATGAAGTCATTCCCATTGCCATTTATATTTTGATTGTTATTGTTTACCAAAGCTCTGTTATTTCTTGGTAAGAGCGCATGCATGATTGTTAAACTTAAGCACGAAATCTGAACTGAGTCAAATTGACGGGTTCCGTAAAACTAGCGTTAACCCTCTATGGCTCCGTGCGACTTAAAAGTTACAAACTAATATATCTATATTTTAAAGAATTAATTTTATTCAGTTATCACTGTACAACTGAATTGAACTAAATTAAATTTGATTACTGTGTTACTGTAGTGATAGCACGATCCATTTATAGGAATTATAAGTTAAAAATTTTTCAAATCGAAGTGAAAAATTGTAATCAATCGTAGTTTTTGAATTACCATTTTCTTCCTTTAATCGAAATTTTCTCAATTGAATGTCAATTCGTTTAATCGCAATTTTTTCAGTTGAGTTTCAATTTTATTTAATGGACAAAATCGAACAAGAGGTATTCGTTTTTGGAAAAGCGATGCGTAAATTTATGCTGTTCCTTCGAAAGAGATCATACAAGAAAGGATTGCATTCAGCGACGTTTCTAACGTCCGTGACGTGTATTAGAGTAATAGTTATCGCGGACGAAATTCCATCGTTACGATAACGCTTTTGTTCCGCGACTGGAACCACGTTATTGACATCGAAGATGAATCGCCCTATCTCCTCTCTATTCTCAGCTTAACGGCGATACCGTCTTTTCAGCTTTAACCGTGGATGCACTTTATATTTTGACTTTCCTTTATGCTCGGATCAGCGTGAAAGCGTTGTACGTCATCCTGCTTTGTCCTTAAAACGGCAGCCTTTCAAGATGATACGAGCGAAATTGAATGGACAAAATTAAAGCGTGCAGAAGACAGTTCGCTTTGAGAAATATTAATGCATCTTTGCTTTCCCTGTAATTATTTATACATACTTTAAAGATAAACTTTACTTCGGCTGTTCCTTTGATCTTAATACCGTGGAAAGTTATTTGAAAAATTGTGAAATTAAAGTGGGAAGTAGAGTGCGGTGAAACTTAAATATTTATTTCGTATTAAAATGCAATTTTTGGTGAAATTAACACGAGGAATGTTGGTACCACAAATAATGTTATGTTAGAAAGTAGATGTTCGGTTAATTTTATTTTTATCAATCGAGATGTAGATAAAATTGTTATTGAAAATTTAATAATAATTAAATTATATAAAATAAACAAAATTGACATTAAAAATTCAATAATAATTAAATTATATAAAATAAAAGAAACTGTTGTTAAAAATTTAATAACAATGAAATTATATAACAAATAAAACTGTTATTCAAAATTTAATAACAATGAAATTATGTAAAATAAATAAAGCTGTTATTAAAAATTTAATAATAATTTTAGTACATCCAAAAACGTTTCTAAGCAAAATTAGTTAAAAAAAAATTACATATTTCTTTTTAAATTATTCTTAAAACGTTAAACAACATATGGACGATAATTTTACATCAGAAATAATACAAAATGTCTTTTTTTCGACAAAATAAAAAATTAAATATGTGATAAAAAAAAATTGCTTTATCGATTAATTTGCATTAATAATTCCTTTGTATCTCCTCTTAGGAATTTGATGAGCCAGTGTGGGTTGGTAATTATAATTTTAAAACACACTGGATAACGTCCAAGAAAATGGATGTAGCAATTTACGATCATCTATCGTAAAATCGGAGTCTGGGATCTGTCTAATTTATTTACACAATTTATGAGGTTCGAAACTCAAACCCTGGCAGACTTTTAAGTGGGGTAGTTCCGGAGTCCATAATACCCCATAGAAAGTCAACGAGCCCCAAGCGAGTCTTCGTTGGTCGAATCGCAATCGCAGTGAAATATAGTCCTGCTGAAAACTCTGTTCACGTCTGAAGTTTGAGAGTTCTGCTCGATGGGAAATATATGTCGGCTTTTTGTTAATCGCCGTCAAAATAACCAGCCATTTGTACGCGTAACGCGATAATTACTTTGGTATCGTTACGAAAGTAGACGCTCGTGTTTAACTCGTCTTGCGATCGAATTTTAACAGCTTAACACGTTTTTGTAACAATTACAATTCCTGTTTAATTTAATTTATTCCTTTCAATAGCGTTCGCTTTATTTAACGTTTATTAATTTTGATTTACACAACAGTGTTATAGTATTAAATAATGTTGACCCTTTACGGTCCGAGCCACTTTCGACACTTTAACTCGACTAGTTCATATTCGATAATATACTTTTAAAAACTGTCAATAATTTGGCTGAATTTTCACATTTTCATTAAGAGATCTAGATAGAAAATTTTCCATTAAATAACATTTTAATGTAAAAGAATATGTTTCGCATCCCAAAACTGAAAACCATGGAACAAAGTAAAACGTCGAGTCTGGCTCGGCACAACACAAAGGGTTAACATATAAACGTTTAATATAATTTCTATTTTATATATTATTTTACATTTTATTTTTATTTAATTTAAAGAAACAATTTAAACATTTCCATTAAACATATCCCTCTGATTAACAGTTTTTCTTTTAATTTCAGTGATTGTCGATACATTATAAATGTAATTAAATTGATGTAGTATCAAAAATTAATTAAACGACTCAGAAAAATGGTAAATATAAATGACAAATGGCACTTGTGTAATTTTTTCACGCAGCTCCATGTTATATTTAATTCTAAAAAATTTATGATTACACAGGAGATTATAATTTATATTATGTATATTCTATTTGCTTCGGCTTGGTTTAAACATTTTTTTTTTTTTATGTTATTATCCATTCTATAATTTAATCTTAGCGAAAAAAGAAATCCCGCCACAATATGCGTCCAATTAATAATCCAACGATCCAAAGTAAACATTCGCGCTTTTCGCAAAGTGCTTTCAGCACGTCACAGAAAGCCATTATCGAGCAAAGCGTTGTAAAAACTTCGATGGAGTCGGTTGGATCGATTGCTCGCACGAACGACGAATAATTGACGCGCCAAGTTAAACAGAGCGAGCTTTAGAAACGTCGAAAGTACGATTGCCAGCACGCGAGAATTCGTTTTATGTTCGTGACCAAAGTATTTACTTATCTTTCATTGGAAGGTGACGAATTTTCCCGACCGGGTGCATTACAAATTTAAGCAACAAATCGTTTCAAAAGAAATTTATTTCAAACGCTACGATCTCGTGTACGAACGCCTACACACGGAACTTCCGGTTTTGCTCGACAAACTACGGTAACATAATCTACGAAGGAATAAGAAAGAAGCATTGTATAAAATTCTTTGAATGTTTTATCACGGAGTCGTAATTAAACGTCGAACGCAAAATGAAACGGATGACTTAGAATTTTTCAATTACGGAACGGAGCGACGAGAATTGGCATCTTTGATATCTCAGGAAGTATAGAGGCAAGACAATTTTTTGAAGTGACTAACAATGCGTGTAAAAAAAGAAATTATAATTTAAACATGTACAATTTAATAAAGAAAGTATAATTTAATAAAGAAAGTACAATTTAATAAAGAAAGTACAATTTAATAGCACCTTTATGTCAAACAATTTTTATTTCGAAGTCATTTTTCTTGCTTTCACACTTTTAGAAATATTTAAAATTATAATTTTTATTAGTCTATACCTATAATGATATTGACTAGCAATCATATTAAGAAGTTCCAATTAACAATCAACCTGTCGTATTTTATATTAAAAATTTTGTGGTTACTAATTTCATCTTGATCCCAACTTTGTAACAAAGCAACACGAATTACCGAACTCACTGAACAGAAGGATGAGTCTTCTAAAAAAAGTTTTGAATTTTCTAAAAGATATCTGTCTTTCCCACCTTCTATAGACTCGTCCTACATTTCTGACTAAACTCAACACGGTCACCAATAACCTTGCAAAATTGATGTAACCCAAAACACTCGATAAAAAAAAAGAAGAAAAAAAGTATCAGCAGACAAACTTGGTATAAATATATTCTTCTAACTTTTATCTATAAATTACACCACTCTGACTCGACAGCAAAGACCCGAAACATCTCTCAAAATACATAAACCTCTGACACAAGCTAAACGAGGACATACCCTAATAACCTCTGAAACCGAAATATCCTTTCATCTGCCATTCGCTGCGACCCAAAATAAAAGAAAAAAAAAATTCCAAAAAATAGTGGAGCAAACGGATCACCGAGATTAAATATTTCAATGATCGTTCCACGGTAATTGCCTCTCGCGACAGATAAATTCGTTCCATCGAACCGTATATCGCGCAAGATTTGTAGACGGGCATTCGTCCCTTTTTAATCACGATGAAACACGCCGCGTTTCTCCTTCATCTTTCTTTCTTTTTTTTCTTTTTTTTCTTTTTTTTTCCTTTCTCCGCCTTATTCCATCGAACGATTCGAATCTGGTCGAACGGAAGAGCGAAAGGGAAAGATAAAGGCGAAAAGAATTTCAACTATTAAATTATAGAAAATTACGCTTTCCCAGGACGTCGCAACGTCCCCGCTTTTTCTTCGAGCCGTTTCTCTCGCGCCGATCCTTTAACCCTCCGTTTCTCCTTTTATTACCTTCGATTCCGGACCAGCCTCCACCCATCGGTTATAATTGCGAACGGGGACCAAAGGAATCGTTACACCCTGCCTACCCACCCGTTTCTCCCTTCCGTTCCATCGACGACTACTTTGTTATGATCGGCCCAAGTTATAGCTGCCATCATCGGCGAGCTTTTTCGATCGAGAATAATTGGCCACCGTGTATTCTTCGTTTTACTTAGACTTTCTGATGCTCGACGAAAGGGTAGGTTCGTTCTCATTGTTGCTCACGATGGATCTCGATTTTGGTTGGTGCTCTTGTTTCTGTTGCTTGTGGGTTCGAAAGCGAAGTTGGTGCGAGGTGTGCGTAAATTATTTAGACTTGTTCAATGTTTGGTACAATTTGTACGTGGTTGTTCTTTTTTTTGCATGGTTCGGGGAAATTTTCAAAATTCTATGGTAACATTTTTATGGCGTTCGTATCTTTTAGTGAAATGTTTCGATAAATTGAATTGGGTTGGGGAGAAAATTTGCTTCAATTTTTGAATGTAAAATGTTGGTCGTATGGTACGAAATTGGATAAAATATCTGAGTTGTTGCGCTCTGTAGGTTACGACCCCGGATTTTTATGCGAATTCGTATTTCTGAGAATGTTGGAATAAAGGTGGAATATTATAGAAAGTTTCATAATTTGTGTATTTCTTATTATTCTGTTGCTTTTTTTATGTGTTATTAGATTTTTGAGAAGTGTTCGATGAGGTACGATAGGAATAAAGGTAGAATATTATAGAAAGCTCCTTAATTTGTATATTTCTTTTTATCTTTTATCTGTTATTAAATTTTTAAGAAATATTCAGTGTAGTGGGTTTGTTTCCATAATTTGTGTATTTATTTTTATTTTTTTGTTTTCTTTTTATATATTATTAGATTTCTAAGAAATGTTCAACGTGTAGGGTTCTTTTGGATAATTTGTATATTTGTTTTTATTCTTTTTTTTTATATATATTATTAGATTTCTAAGAAATGTTGAATGTAGAGGGTTCGTTTCGATAATTTATATATTTCTTTTTATTTTTTTTATGTATTATTAGATTTCTAAGAAATTTTCAAAGTGGAGGGTTCGTTTCGATAATTTATATATTTCTTTTTATTCTTTTGTTTTTTTTTTATATATTATTAGATTTCTAAGAAATGTTGAATGTAGAGGGTTCGTTTCGATAATTTATATATTTCTTTTTATTTTTTTTATGTATTATTAGATTTCTAAGAAATGTTGAATGTAGAGGATTCGTTTCGATAATTTCTATATTTCTTTTTATTTTTTTTATGTATTATTAGATTTCTAAGAAATATTCTACGTGAAGGGTTTGTTTCGTTCAGGTACAACGAACTTGGTACACCAGACTCCGGTATAACGCTATTAATTTACATTTTTATCCGTAACTTTGTTCTCTGATATTCCAACTTTATTAATCACAGTATCACAACGAAGGAAGCAAAAATTTCGATACAACAAAATCCCGTCGAGCGATGATCGATCAACATCATCATCGCGCGCTGCTTATTAAAACAATCGAGTCACCGAGGATCGCTGCATCAAAGCAATTATTCAAATCGCCCGTTAATATTAATGTTTGCCCCTAATATTCTCGTTAATATTAACGCGTCGAACTAATTATAACGGGTCACGTCGCGACGATCAATTCATTTTCCCTAATCGAGTTAGATCGGCAGAAACATTATATGAAATGAGACGGAACCAGCGGCAAGACAGACGTTTAATATCGAAATGCAAGTTGGTGTAATTGATCGGTTCCCCAGCACAGTAGCCGCTAGACCTTTCACTCGAATTCGTTCTTTATAGGTCGATCGTGTGTGCCGCTCGGCTAATTGCTAATTGTAATTCGCCTAATTAATTCTAATTTGCAGACAGCGTTATTGGTTGAGCGTTTCGATTTGCGTATAATTGTATCGTGTGCTTCGGTGGATGATGACAGAAGCGCCGATACTCGATTGCAAATCATTTATAATCGTTATCCATTGCTACCAGTGTATTTTACAAGCGTGGATTCAAATATCGACGAGATTCGAAAGGAGTGGATTGATTTCTCAAGTCGGTCGTTGATCAAATTTTTACGATGGAACATTTAGAAAATAGTTATTAAAATTTTGTGGCGTTTAACTCTGCTTCTTAGTTACATTGCGCACTCGTATCTTCTTGAAAAATTGTTTATTTTCAATTTTAAAATATTTTATACAGAGAGTGTACAATGTTGAAGAAGTAATCGCAAAAATTAGATACACTGAATCTTAGGAAATATATATTTAAAAGCACGGTATTTTAGTAAAAGTAATTTTTGTTTCGCGGAATNTTATTGGTTGAGCGTTTCGATTTGCGTATAATTGTATCGTGTGCTTCGGTGGATGATGACAGAAGCGCCGATACTCGATTGCAAATCATTTATAATCGTTATCCGTTGCTACCAGTGTATTTTACAAGCGTGGATTCAAATATCGACGAGATTCGAAAGGAGTGGATTGATTTCTCAAGTCGGTCGTTGATCAAATTTTTACGATGGAACATTTAGAAAATAGTTATTAAAATTTTGTGGCGTTTAACTCTGCTTCTTAGTTACATTGCGCACTCGTATCTTCTTGAAAAATTGTTTATTTTCAATTTTAAAATATTTTATACAGAGAGTGTACAATGTTGAAGAAGTAATCGCAAAAATTAGATACACTGAATCTTAGGAAATATATATTTAAAAGCACGGTATTTTAGTAAAAGTAATTTTTGTTTCGCGGAATAAAGACTCGAAGAGTTAATTCTTAGAGGGTTTAAGTCGCTCGGAGTCATTTTTTAATTTAAACCAATATTTTTAAGTTACTCGGAGTCTTGTTTTAATTTAAGCCAATATTTTTAAGTCACTCGGAGTCATTTTTTAATTTAAGCCAATATTTTTAAGTCACTCGAAGTCATTTTTTAATTTAAGCCAATATTTCTTTTCCACGAAATGGTAATAATAAAAATCTACGATTTATCGTTCCACGATAAAAGTGTTAAAATCAACCGAAAAATCTGTAGGATTATGAAAAAAATTAATTCTTTCGCAACATTGATTCATTCCTTTCCAATAATTTTCATTTCTCATCCTCCTTGTCACCGATGTCTTTAACGATGAATATTTTCTTGATTTCCAGAGCACACCTGCAAGGACTTCCGGTGCACTCAGAACGAATTCTGCATCGAGACGGACCTCCTTTGTGACGGTGTGAATCACTGCGGCGACGGCTCCGATGAGGCTACCTCCACCCTCTGTGCCAGTAAGTTCTAATTACCAGCGATTCATTTTAGAGACCCTCCCAACCCCGAGGGGAAGGGGCAGGGGGTGAGGTCCTTTCATATTTCAAATGAAATACGCCGCGGGCAAATTGATTTGTAATCGAACCGCGATGGCGGCAGGGGTTAGTCGAATTCTTGCTCAAATTGCTGTTTAAACTTGGATCGGGTGACTTTTTTTTTTTTAATTGTTCCTAAGAATTCAATCATTTTTATTTCATTTTATTTTTTTTTTCTCATTTCAACGAAGTACGAGGATTAAAGAGGGTGTTTTTGAAATAAGTATTTTATGATCGAAACAACGTCGAATTTAATCGGCAACGTAAGACCTATAAAACAGAGATTCCCAAATTTCTTTTTCTTTTTTTCTTTTTTTTATGGATAAACCTCCTCCTTTCCCAACATTGATTTTTTTTTCAAATTCATCGACTTTAAATGTGTTTTCGAAGCCGACACAGAGCCACTCGCTTCGATAAGGTTCGTCGCTAAATTTTTATAAACGTCTGTCACTTTTTGTTCTTAATTTGTTTTATCAATCCGAACCGCAGTCCTACAGTGTGTAAAATAATAATCGACCACGGTTTCGTACAAAAGGGAATTTTTTTCAAAGAAAAACAAAATATAGGAAAACGATAAAAATGTGAATAGTTCGGGTCAACGTTCGTCGTTTTACGAGAGGCATTTTAATCAATTTCTCTTCCACGTCAATCAACGGTTCCTTTTATGCGGAAAATCTATTTTAGCATCGGACCTATCGATTATAGTTTGCCTTTGAAACGAGTGATTCGAACAGCTTTGCATTAATACCATAGTTGTACGGTGTTCTCTGCGAGAGTATTAAATGAACTCGTACGAAAATTAATTACTTCATCGTGTTAACTAATTACTATCGCAGACAGTTTCGCCTAAAATTTTGCACGTGCTCGCTGCCGCTTTCACGTGGATGTTTCCGAATAATTATTATAATCTGAATATTCGAACGGGAACACAAGTTTTTGTTAAATGGCTTCTATTATTGCATCGTTTATTAACAACGTTATAATTAGTGTACAACATATAATACGTAGAAGTTGAGGATTAAAATAGAAATTGGGGTGCTGTATTGATTAATAAACGTACCTGTGCTGCGTCGTCCAGTTACATCATTAATCACCTGTCGAATTAACAATTAATGTAGCTGATACGTTCGTTGGAATAATTGTTACATATCTTCGGGATTGTTGTTTATTATTCCGTTATGAAAATGCGGAATCATTTATCAGAACGTAACGATACCGATCACAAATTGAAGACGAGTTTCGCGATACATAAACTTTTATAAGAACTCTGTATCGAAGTCAAATTGCTTTTAAAGATCGACTCCGCTGTTTTTTTTTTTTTTTTTATTTTAGAACGACGCGTGATTATATTATAAACTAGTTTATTTATCCAGCTTTAAATCTTGATAATTAATTTTCTTGTTCGTAGAAACCTTTCGAGCGTCCCCGTTTCGCCTGTTGCTCGTTACATATCAAAAAGTACCCTTAATTCGAGTATCGAGTCATAAAGCACAGAGGCCGATGCTTTCGAGTGCAATTTCTTTTACTATTTTCACGATATAATAGCCTGTCGCACGATTCCGAGTGATAAAAAAGCGCACGCGACCCGCTATCGATCTCTCGATTCAAGGAAACTGCGTGCACGTCTCGTTTAAAGAGGGTGATTTCTGTGTTGCTTGTGTTCGCTGAGACACAGTGTGCAACGATCACGAGCGGAATTAATTCTCTTCTGTTACTCGTATATTTAAAGATCTCTGAAACATGGCTAAGCAAAAATTTAACCAAAATAAAAAAACAAAAACACATAAAAAAAGAAAAAAAAGAAAAAGAAAGAAAAGTAGAAGCTAAAGAAATATATATTTTTTTAAACATTGTTTATTTACATTTGTCATGCTTTTACAGGTTTTACAAGTCAACAGTAAACAGCGGACTCTTATAATTTCGCCGATCACTTATCCTAATGGCCCACATAATCAGCTTCTCTAGGACACTACCATTTGAACTGTCGTTTACTGGCTACCAGTCTTCGGTTCACATCTTAGGTTTATTTTGCTTCGGCAACTTATATTTATACTCATTCAGAAAATAAGATGTTCCTTTATTGACAATGACTGAAAATTGAAAAAACTGAATTAACCTATCTGGAACGGAAGATTTAGAGGATCAAGGATGAGGGATGGAAGGGGGAAAGGAGAAATAGTAAGGATTTGGGAACTAGTACGGAAAGGGGCAATTTGAGAGGTAGAGGGGGGGTTAGGTTATAAGTAAAGAGGTAAAGAAATAATATTAAGGGATGAACATCGGTCTGCACAGATTTAACATCGGTTTCTTTCTTTCCCTGTTCCAGACTCCGAGGCATCGACTATCCTAGGCATGCAGACGATCTGGTTCGCTGTCGCGCTGGTTTTTGTGGTCCTAAGCGTGGCAGGACTGGTCACGGCGGCGGTCCTCTTCTTCTGGAGGCAACGTGCCTCGACCCCGAGGCACCTCCATAACGCGCACAACGCCCAGACCCATCCTCCGGTCAGCTTCCCATGTGAGTCACAAAAAGCACACTCGTTCGCGTGTCCACACGGTCCATTCTCCTTCTTGTATCGTTGCTTGTTCGTTGCTCGGTGTGCGTGTTTGCTCTCGTCGGGACCATCAGGCAGTCCGATGGCCAATTCGCCCTTTACACTTCCATTCTCATTTTTTCTCTTTTTTTCTTTCTCTTTGTCCCTCGATGAAATTTTACGCGTTTCACGGGTTGTTCGAAGTATATATCGATTCCTTAACACTGGAACTACCGAGACCGTCAAAATGACTGGTTTGCATTTTCTCGTATAAATTCTAGAAATTTATAACGATGCATTTCTGTAACGAAAATGAACAAAGATTTATTTCCCTTGTATTTTATATTTTTTTCAAATTGCTATTGGTTCGAATTCTTTGGTTGAAATAGATGCATTTTAATCGTCGGTAGTTCTGGTGTTAAGAAGATAGTAAATAATACTTTGAGTCGTTAAATTGTCACTGATTTAAGTAACATTTATGTAGTGAAATTAATAGAAGTTGATGAAGTTGATAAATTTATCAGTCTTCGAATAATTATGAGTAGGTGCAACTGTGAATTAAAAAATTATCTTTCTACGGTATCTTTTTTTTTCTTTTTTTCTTTTAATTATGAAATGGTGTATCGTTTCGTTGTTATTTGAAAGTAAGCGGAAATAAAAGGAAGAACGGGACACCGTCTTGATATTAATTTGATCTCGGATCGTTTAAGTAGCTTCCAAGTCCTGCTTTGAGAAGGATGAGACCAATAAATGAAGGAAGCGTTTGTAGCTCGTAAACTGTGTATAATTCGAGTCGGTGAACGGTAGAGAGTAGCGTGCACGATTTTAATAGTGCGTCGCGTATTAATTCATCAAAGCGGCGACTAATTAGTTTGGCACGAGATTAATTTAACAGGAACGCCGGGTTAAACTCAATGAAAGCTGCTCGCTGTTCACGCGGAATATACGATTTTTTCTATTTTTTCCTTTTTTTTTTCCTTTTTTTTCTCGATGAAAGGAATAATTAGAAAGATCAAGGCAGGGTATTATATTATGTATTCTGTTTGAGTAACTTTAAATGGATGTGACGAGAAAATAGAATCATTTGAAATCCAAGATTCGTATAATTTAATGTTTGGTAATACGAAAAAATATTATTTCACGTTGATAATTAATATTGATATTTAACATTCGTGATGGAAGGTATACGGAAGAATACGTAATGCAAGAGAGACAAATTTCTATTTTTACTTTAAATTGAATCGTTTATTTATAACGGTAATTAAAATTTTAAACCTTAATTATTACTTTTAACAGAAAATCGCTGAAAATCTCCTAAAATGCGCTACAGTTTTCTTTTAATTTAATCTATACGTTTAATAAAATTACCACCAGTATTCTTCGTATAGAAAATAATCGCAGCAAAGTGTTGGAAAAATTGCTTAAAATTCGTCAAAGATTAAATAAGTAGGAAAAACTAAAATACGTTTCACGATCAAATGAAATAAATTACTTAATTTTACTCGCTTGATACTTCTCTCTGCTACGTATTTCCAATATCGCATCAATTATTTACAGCATGTATTTTCCAAAATACTGCTTCTTCGCTCACTTTAGCTTCTCTGTTTTACAAATGTATATTTTTAAGGTAGTTACGAATACAGATTATTTTCTTATTACGTTACATTCGATCTGAAATAGAAATATTCAATCAAGTCAACTAACATTAACACAATTTTATATATTTATCTTGTTAATTTTATATTAATTCCTACATCGAACTCAAAATTTAATCTTAAACGTTAAAACAAAACCGCGACTAAATCTTCATATTTCTTTTTTCTTCCTTTTTTAATTTTTTTTAATGAAACCCCTCGAACTTCATCAAGAATTAAGCGATGTACGTAGGTATATTTGTAATTGGAACGTTGAATCGACTTAAACTTGTCTAACTACGTCACAAAAGTTAATCAATTTGCGCTTGTGAGAACTACGTGGTCCCTCGAATCCCTTGTAAGTTTGGCTGGTAGTTTCAGTTACGTTTCCTTGTCTCTCCTAATTGTTTATTACCCGACTGTGCTTCTGAAGTCGTAGTATGCTTTACAATTTAGTGTAACAGAGTTGGCAATGCAGTGCAGAAATTGGTGCACCTGAGACTACACTACAGAGCATTTAATAATAGGTTTCCTTGCGTTCAGAATACAGAACCGTCATTTGCGTACGTATTAGATTGGGTTTCCGTGTTGTGTTTCCTTGTTACTTTGAGGAAGTGCTTTGGTTCCTTTCATGCAGCGCCAAGAATCACTTTTCTTTATAACTAGAATCAATCGATCTGAATTTTGTTTTTTTTTTCTATGTTTTTTTAGAGTAATTTAAATTTAGATGGAATTTGTGTCTTGGAATAAATTGGTTACGGTTTTTAATTTGGTTTTCTTTGGGATTTTAATGAAATAAAAATTATTCTAAATCACATGAACTATTTTGGATTAATTTAAATTTAGATGGAATTTGTGTCTTGGAATAAATAGGCTACGGTTTTTAATTTGGTTTTCTTTGAGATTTTAATGAAATAAAAATTATTACGAGTCGAATTAAGTATTTTGGATCAATTTAAATTTAGATGGAATTTGTGTCTTGGAATAAATAGGAGATGACCTTGTTGCTACTAAAATAAAATAAAAATAATTAAAATCATATTAAGCCACGAACTTTACTCCACAATTCAATCACTCGATAGCAACTTAAATTTATACCCTTAATTTTAATCAATTCTTTAAAAAATCCATCAATTCAAGTCCCTGTTCGCTTCTCAAAAATCCCTCTTCCACATTTCCTACCGCATAATTAAACACAACAAAATACCAATAAAGCGATACGAATTACCCAATTCGTAAACGTTATTCGGTAACAAAAACGGTTGAGATTTATCCAACGATAAATTGAAAGCTGCCCGAAATAGGAAAAATCCGAAACTTTTAACGAATACGTTTCAAGAAAACAGATACCTCGCCATAAATCCACTCTGCACGGGTCCCGGGTTAGATTAAACCGCTACCACACAAAATATTACATTCAATAAATAAACGATAAATTATACAGCGATTCAAGAGAAAGCAGTTGAAGCCAAAAGAGAAGCCAGTCTCATCTCGGCGAGGAATAAATCTTTTCTTGACTCTGTAATTTAAGAGGGCAGAGGTTGAATCCTCCATTTACTTTGACTACACAATCGGCGAGCCCGTGTATTTCATTCAGTTAGCACAGAGGGATGCGATTCGGCCATCGTTCCGCGAAAATTTATCCTTGCTCTCGGATGTAAATACAAAAGTAAACGAACGTATGAGCGGTAAATATCCTGCTGCAACCGATCATAAATTGTATCATTCACTCCCTCGATATTTCTACCTTCCATTTAACCGTTTCTTTCTTCCCCTCGGATCTACATCAAAGTAATCTCTGTATTAACCCGGTAAGTTCGATCCCGATATTTATTATTTCCCGTGTCCTTCCAACGGAAATTACAGCATCGGTAAAAAAAAAAAAAAAGCAGCGTGCACCGGGTAATATATTACCGGGACACGTTTTATGGGTTCGTGTAAAATTGTCGGCGATAGGTGTCTAATAGATTCCCAGCGCGACAAAAGCGTTCTTTATTTCGGCGTGGGTGAAGTACCAGGCGCGTGGCGAATAAAAGCACCGAAATCACGTGAAATTGATGTCACGCGGCTTCGTATTATTCCTCACGCGACGGTGTAACGCGGAGGGAAAAAAATAATAGGTTTCGAGATGGAGGGGGAAAATAAGTTGTAAAGGAGCGGAACCCTGTTGTTAGATCGAACCGTTTTGCGCGAATTTTGGGGAAAAAATTTGATTCGGACGGAACATGGGATTGGAGGAGAGGGAGATATTAGCGCTTAATTAGCGAGGTGACGTTTTACACGTTCCGATTATTTTTTCTTTTATTTAAACACTCAATTTTTAGGCTTGTATTATTAACGAAGGATTCAAATGATTTTTATAGACATATTAATAGGAGAAAATAAAATTTTGTTTTTAATTAAACATCAAAATAAATAGGAGCGTCGTTCGAAGCATCATTTTCATCTTTTACTTTTTTTACCATTTTTCCTCGACGTTCCCTATTTTTTCGTCCCACGAGAAAGAAAGAAGAAAAGTTTCTTGCACCGCTGTAAATCTCAGAAAATTTTAATTCGCAACGCGTCCGTAGCCATTGATAAAGCGGACGCTCGAAAATATACCAGAAAATTGTTAAGCTCAAAATTTATAATTTATTTATTAACCCATTCGCTGCCAAGGACGAGTATTGTCGTCTTGGCAATGCATGACACCCTGCCAAAGACGAGTACTTTAAATATGTTATAACATGCAGGCTTTTAAATTAGCAAATTTTTTCTGGCCACAAACATAAGTATAGAAATGTAAAAAACTTGAAAAAATACTAGAAATAAAATTTTTTACAAAAATTATACTTTATTTCTTATTTAAAGAGAATGATCTGTTACAAATTTAAATTAAGCAAAAATCAACCGGCGATGGGAATGACTTCGTATAATTTAGGCTTGACAGCGAATGGGTTAATATTAATATGTCGCCCATTTTTCCCATCAACCCTTCGCGTACGCTTTAATAACAAAACGAATAGAAATGTCAGCATCATAATCTTCGATGACATAAACGAAACTCGTTTTGAGTTACAAATTTCACGACGATAATATCCGAGCTTTCATTGAATTTAACTGCGTCGCACAGATTTGGCGTTGTAAATGCACGGATTTGGCGATTTTAGAGACTATGACGATCCACTCAAACTCTTGGAGCGATTATCATAATGTCAGGGAGAAACGATGTTCCCGCGCTACGAGAGAAACGATATCACACGGTTTCATTGCGCTGTATAATTTTCTATCCGGATCGCTGGCAGATGCGTTTCGAGTTTTATGGAATATCGAACGGAACTTAATCTGTGTACCACGCGTTTCCTATAATGTTTCATTCCCCGGGATTGTTCTCCCCCGAGAATCACCACTTTCGCTTTGAATTTCATCCCTGCTTTCGACGATACTCAATTTGAGACGATAGCGAGCGTTCCGTTCTATTTTTCCAGCTACCTGCCACTGTCTTTGGAATTTTTTAATATTTTTTCTTTTAATACGTACGATGTTCTCGAAAGCTTTTAGAAATTTAAATTGGAATCGAAACGGTGGAATTTTTGTTGTTTGTTTATTTTAAACATTTTTGGGATTATTTAATATTTTTATATCGGTAGTAGCGTATTTTTAATATTATTATTTTAATATTATATAGTTTTGTTTCGTTAGTTTCTAATGGATATATTTTTCTGGATTTAGGTTTTTGTTGTTTTTATTTTTCTTCTTTTATTTTTGTTGTTTTTGGGAGTTCGAGAGTATCATTGGCTTATTGATAAAATTATCTTATATTTCTTAATTTTTTGTAAATATTAAATTAAAATTCAATTTATTAAAATACATCAGGAAGAATAATTGAAGGTATTGTGAAATACGTAAGTTTCTCTCGATATGGATTTTTATTGACCTATTTCATTCTTATCGATAGTTTATCAGTAATTTTTGTACACATATTTATGCGTATGATATCATTATTACGCAAACGGTGACTGCCTGGTGGATAAACAACATTTCTGCATCTGCTAAGCTTTCGTTGATTTTATTTCTGCTCTACATAAAGTGCAAAATAGTGCAAATTTAAAAAGAAACTTTATAAATTGTATAACGGTTGCTTATAACATTATTTTTTGTGCTTATCCTGATTGTTGTACTGTTTCTCAAAATTTGCATCAGCTTCTCGGAAATGTTTCTGTGCACTTGGTGACTGCATTATATTATTCTGCAACTTATTTATATCGTGTATGCAATATTAAATATTAATAGTCACACGATTATGGTAAAACAATTTTAAATAAAAAAACACCGTAATAATAATTAAACAAATCAATATTATTATTGATTAAAATTCACAATACTTTGTGTACTTGGTGACTGCATTATATTATTTTACAACTTATTTATATTATGCGTGCAATATTTAATATTAACATTCACACGATTATACTAAAACAATTTTAAATTAAAAAAAACACCATAACAATAATTAAACAAATCAATATTTATTAAAATTCACACTAAACGATCACATCCAGAACCCCAAAAAAAGAATACCATCAACCATTCACCCTCGATCATTTCAGAACGAACCGCATAAAAATAAGAATTCCTTCGAAAGAAATATTTTTAAGTAGAAAAAAAAATATTTTATCATCAACCTTCAAACCAAATAGGTACCAATCACGAATTTATAATAACAAGTTAACTTTCTAAATTCCGAGATAAAAAATAATCCAATTCGCCTCTCCGGTGCCCTTTCCGAACCTTCAATAATTATCCGAACGTACAATTTATACCGCGTATAAATTTCAGTGTCAAGCTTGTTTTTTTATTAAAATCGGGGATCGATTAAAGTTGTAAATACCGGATGTCAGCGTTTCGCGGAGTAAATAGCCGACGGTCATTACGGTAAACAGCGACATGTATCATTTTGATACCAGCACGACGTAACGGTCGAACTGGCCGGTGAATTTTAACTCGGTTGCAATTAATAACGCATTGTCGTGTATTGTAATGCATATTGCTCGGAGTTCAACGTAACGTATGATCGACCGCAAATTCATTTTTCACAGTGATATGCGATCGCTCGGAAACGTACACAGACGGAAGCGGGAATATCGTGACGGCAAATATTAACCGGTGATACGTATCGGGCGCGGGAGCGGCATTAATTTGAAGAACGTAGCCTCTTTGTCGAAGTGTTACGATGGGAATTGTGCGTAACGCGACCGCGTGTGTTATGCATTGTGTGAAAATACACGACGCATGCATAATGGAAACTGTAATTAACGATCGAAAGTAAGCGAAACATTTTTTCGTTGCCGATACTTGTTGTGCGCCATCGTCCATAAGTCGACCAACTTCGGTTTGTTTGAAATTATACAGAATGTATTTGAAATAAGGCATAAAAATGTAATTTTTACACTCGTATAAAGATCGTGCTGCTGTGTCATATAAATTTGTATTCGTTTTATTTAGAGGCGTTCACGTTATAACTGTTGGTTTTATTCGTTGTGCATCGAATAGAAATTAATTATTTGAAGATAAAAGTAAAGTATTATAAAAGTACTTTACTTTTAAAAGCGAGATTTATTATTAGAAGCGAGATTTACATAGATACGGAGAAAACGTGGCTACGGCATCGAAACCTTACAGCCGAAGGAAAACGAAAATTGGTAAAACAAAAGGCCACGCGTCCGAGTCACGGACGTGCTATCTATATAGTACGCTGGCGCGCTAATTACCGCAAAATTTAACAATAACTTTGACATAAACTTTACGATCCGAGCCAAGTAATCGAATACTTGTGAAGGGTAGTGTAAGTAATAGTAAAAGAAAATATTTATCATGGATAATGATTATTAGTAACCGAACGAGAAAGATTTTTTATTATTTATAATGGTATCTTGTGTAACGGATGTTTTTAAAAATTAATACTTTTTAATCGGATTATTATACTTTTGGGTTATTTTATAAATTCCTGGTTTTGAGTGGAAGCTTTATTAAATTGTTGGAGACGAATGAAACTTGCATATTTTCATGTCTTGAAAGTATCTCAACCTTTTTCTTATTAAAATTAAAAAGAAGAAATTGAGGAACGTATTTCTTAGCAACGGAGAAATGCATTCTTTTATGTACAGATTTTTTACTTCGCTTCCGTGAACTTTTATAAAATATCAGTTACAGATTTCCGTTGCTAAGCTTTCGAGTGTATTATACCATAATAACTTGAATAATAATAAATTCTGAAATTTATTAAAAAAATTTTAAAATTCTAAAATTTATTAAAACAATTTCAAAATTTTTAAATATATTAAAACATTAATCTAATTCTAAATAAATACTAAAAAGAACTTTCACTTGGCGAAACTTGAGACTCTTACCTCAACGTATCTATCAAAAAGATTTGAATCCTTAAAAAAAAAAAATAAAGAAATAAAAAATATCTGAAAATTTAATATTAAAGTAGAAAACAGTTCAGATACCTTAACTCTACCTTACCGGATAAGCTTTAAACCTTGCCCGAACCTAACCACGCCGCGCAGGCAATATAAGATGCCGATTAACAAACTCGGTAGCCATATTTTCGGCAGTGGGTTCATTATTTATCGAGATCGCAGTTATTTAGGTCGATGTCGTAAACTGCGAGATCAGTGAGATCGTGCAACGGTATTAAAGAACGACGGGAACAGAGTATAAAGAGAGGTGGCAAAGGGAAGGGTGCGCAAAGGATCGACGGAGGAATAAACCGTACGGCGGCGTTTTCATTTAAACAATCGATCGAGACGCATCCGCGCGAGTGCATTCAGTTTATGATATCGTTAGACCCTCTGTTGTTTCGATCTCTTTTGAAGCGTTCTCCTTTGGCCACCCTCCACCCCTTTGCTTCGTCGCCGCGTATTACACTGTTCGTTCGCGAGAGCAAACGATCAGACCAACGAACTGAAAATTCCTTGATAATTCCGTGAAAAGTCGCTCAGTCTTTGAACGCTTTGTACGTACTCGTATTTTTTAGTCTGTTTCGTTTTATCCCCAACTGAAAACCGAACTGTTCTAAGCGGCAAAATCAATTTCATACGGTGGGGAGGAAAAATGGATTGGTTAAATGTTTTAACCCTTTTCACGGTGTCGTAAAATGACAAGCGATGGAGAAAGAAGGATATGAAAATAATAAAAATAATAAAAATAATAAAAATAATAAAAATAAAAAACATTTTTTTCTTTATTTCGACTGTTAAACGGAATAATATAAATGACAAGATCAGTTTTTTTGGAATAGGGAGAGAAACTGGATTGGTTGAATATTTTAATCTTTTTGTGGATAGAAAATGTTTGTTCTCTTTATTGTAATATTATTTGTATTTTATGGATTTAATTGTGCATGTGTTGCATGCGTTAACACGTTGACAGCCACGCCGAAATTACATGTTTTGTTCAAGACGCCGTGGCTCGAAACGCCATATCTGTAGATGGAAGATTGGATAAAAATGAATCTCTCATTTTTGATCTTCCGATAAAAATTTTTAATCGTTGAATAGTGGACACTTTATTTGAAAGTATTCTCTAATAGAGAGATCTCTGTTGTAAATATTTATTTAATTTTTACAATTATAAACATTTGAAGCACTCGCCGATGACCACCGTGGCGCTACAAGAGAAACAATCTTCGGTGTTATGTGTAGTAGGATTTTGTTCGAAGTTTTTATTCACTGAGAACGTTACTACTCGTCAATTGGATATGTTGTAAAAAAGGCTAAGAATTAGAGATAGTAAGGAGTAATTTAAAAATAATTGATAAAAAATATTGGATGCAGTAGCAGTGAAAGAATTCTCATAGTTTATCGATTGCTCGCGATATTTATGCATTAAGAACAGAAAGTTTAACAACGGACTAACAGCAAGTTTTACATCTTCTCTCTCTCGAGAAACTTTAAGAACTCACGATGAAACTTGCGCGGCAAACGAACTTTTTCATTCTGCTGCAGAAATATTAAAAAGGAAAAGGGAATGGAAAACCAACGTTTTCTTTCTTTGTCATTGTTTTAGTTCGGATCGTTATCGTTTGGTTTGAGTAAGAGAACTTCGAAAATCAGTGGAACTTGTTAAAAGTTTTCAGAATGTCGTAAAAACTCTGAAATAGTCGAAAGTAGGCAAATAAAAGTTCGTAACAAATAACGCGAGAAAGCGTGCTAACCGACAACGAATACGTGCTAATTATTTTCAATCGTAACGATTATTTTTGTTTAAGTAAAGTTAATAGTATTCGAAATTTTGGATCTAATTACTAACTAACGATAGTCTGTTTGAAACAGACACTGCATTTTTACAGAAAATATATATGATTGTAGTTTACTTCTAAAATTATAGATATATAAATTATCAGAGCTACTTATAAAATTAGTTCTTATTACAGTTCTAATTAAAACACTAAAACCTTCGAATAAAAAATTAAAGAAAAGTATTTTACTTCTAAAATTATAGATATATAAATTATCAGAGCTACCTATAAAATTAGTTCCGATTACAGTTCTAATTGCAACACTGAAACCTTCGAATATAAAATAAATAAAAAAAAGTAATTTACTTCTAAAATTATAGATACATAAATTATCAGAGCCACTTATAAAAGTACTTCTCATTACAGTTTTAATTGCAACACTAAAACCTTCGAATAAAAAATGAGAACAAAACAAAAAAACGAAAAAGAATAATTATAAATCGATACGAAAAAAAAAAGGGACTACAGTTGAAACGAACCGCCAACCTCTACCCCCTTCAAAAAAGGAACTTGCACGATTCGTGCGTGCCTCGAGTCTGTGTATCATTGAATTTCCTGCCAGTTGTATCGATCGGCGGCCGGTCGATTCGGCAAAAGGACTAGAAGGTGGAGGCGGCACGAAACGAAGGAAACGTTTGGCGGAGATTAAAAGACAGCCGGGCCTCGAGCCTTAATTTCCGTCCCGCGAATAATTCAGCCGAGCTAAAGTCTGCTTCTCTGCTCGCCGAGTAGGTGAGACATTATCCGCATCGCAAGACACTAATAAATCTTACAATGCCCCGTTGCTCGTTATCAAGTCGCCGCGCTCCATTAAATCGGAACGTTGCAGGGCGAGCCCTGTTTCCACCCTCCGGTCGAACCTTTTTCCTCCACCGTTCCTCGCGTTTCTCTATCTTCTTTCACCGTTTCTTTTTTCCTTCTCGCTGTACCGTCGCTTCGATCGTCGCGATTGACAGCCAGGAAACGCGAGAGAAATGTAAATAACCCTTAGACTGGCTGGCGCGCTCTGCGAGGAACGTCGAAGAGAAGTAATTGTCTTGGGATAAGGGTGGAAAAATGGTAAGATGCGGATCGATCATTTTTTTTTTTCTTTTTTATCCAAGGATACTTGGGGATGGTATTAATATTGAATATGGATATTAGACACTGGAACTACCGACGATTAAAGCATACTTGTTTCTACCGAAAAAATCATAATCAACGGTGTATAAAAGAATACGCAACGCAAGGGAAACAAAGCTTTACCTACTTTTTTTAACAGGAAATCACGAAAAGTTTCCTCTGAGATGCCATAGGAAATTTATAAAATTGCTGTAAAAAATTACGAATGGGTCATTTTGACCACTTTGCTAGTTCTAGTGTTAATAACTGGTATTATTTTTGGCTGGAATTACAAGTTTATTAAAAAAAAAAAGAAAAAGAAACGGGACGCTTATTCTTTGTTAGACGGACGAGCAGCGGCGGAAAGCCTTTATTCTTCCTTAGCTTTTGTAAATTTATTCTCATGCTTACGTTCCATCGCGGATTCATACATGAATTTAAACATTTTGTGGTTGGTTCTATCGCGCACGCATGTTCATTCTGATGAAAATTGTTATTTGGTGTGAACACTCTTCGTTCGCATTTTATTTGGTCCAAACACTCTTCATTGGTGTCTTACTTGGTCCAAATACTCTTTAGTTGCACTGTACTCTTTCCTAACACTTCACTGGACCCAAACACTCTTTTATCGCACCCTACGATATTAATATCGGTCTAATTAATAAAAGTAATATTAATCGAGAGTTTTGTAGTTTTACAACCAAGTTTTGGGGCAAGGGGTAGTTAGAGCGTTTATTGGTTAACCTCCCGGAAGTTGCGCGGCTGCACCGTGCACAATATGCTCGAAATTGTTTTGTTCCTTGTTTTCTGAAATAAATATTTTGTTGAAATTATTAGTAACACTACCAATTTCAGTTTAATCACTTTCTTAACATAAAAAATTACCATTTCAATATAGTTACTCCATGTTAAATTTATAATATCAAATGTACAAAAATACATGACACAATTTTACTTAAAAAACAAATTGCCGATCATTTTCAAACTGGAAAAGAATAATCCTGAATAAATACTTTTCTGTGCCTCAATAATGTTTGCATAAATTCTGAAACGGTTAATCTGATAAGTTTTAAAAAGAATTTTGAACATTTGAAACTCACAGATTGATTAAAAAATAATTAGAAAATAATTGCGAAAAGCAAAATGTTTCGTAGCAATTAACAAAACTTTTTTTCCCCTTTCTCGTTTCTTTTTGTAGCGTTCACGCGTGCAAGTAAATCGACCCGATAATGGCCGGGTTACTGGGTCGTGTTCTTGTTTGTTTATCAGCCGTTTGTTGGCCGCCCGAGATCTCGTGGATTCGAGCACGGCAGAAATTTACAGAGCCGCTGACGACCGTGCTGTTTTCAGCTTAACCTAAATTTTTCGTTGCCGTTGAAAAAATACGCTATCGCTACTATCAATGATATTGTTTCTGAAAACAGAACAGAGAACTAAAAACCTAGGCAACATCTGTACGAGAAAGATCGACCTCGATACTGTTTTCACGAAAAGTATTTCTCGAAGAGATTCGATTAAAAATTGTGCGTTAATATTTGCAACCACTGTTGTTAAACATTTTTATATCCGTGTTAGCTTTATTCAAATTAAATTCGGAATACTTCCAGATGAATTTTCGTACAGGTTCCAATTTTGTTGAATTAATAAATAAAATCGAGTCGGATCGGATCGAAATAAAAAAATTTCTTACTATTAATGTTCAAATTAACTTAGTATTAACCCTCTTTAATCGACACTCTGTTCGTTCATCGAAACAAAAATTATAATTAATTACAGTTTCTCGGTTTGATTTAAAAACTCTTGAATTAATTATTACTATAAATGAACTGTCTGGTATCACTGGAGCGTTACAATAATCAAATTTCATAATACAGCGATAAGTAATAAATAAAAACTTCAAAATATGAATACATAAGTTTCTAACTCCTAACTCACACAGATCTATAGAGGGTTAATTACGAATCCATAATAAAAATTCAACTCCTAAATATTTCAACTATTATTTTTTCAATTCACCTCGGCCCACCCTAACACAATAATTAAACTTCCAACTATACATTTTTAAATCGACACAATTTCCGTCATTTTATCTCAAAAACGTTCAATACGATCCACCAAAGGGTTAACTCCAAAATATTTCAACAACTATTTTTTCAATTCACCACGGTCCACCCTAACACAATAATTAAACTTCCAACTATACATTTTTAAATCGACACAATTTCCGTCACTTTATCTCAAAAACGTTCAATACGATCCACCAAAGGGTTAACTCCAAAATATTTCAACAACTATTTTTTCAATTCACCACGGTCCACCCTAACACAATAATTAAACTTCCAACTATACATTTTCAAATCGACACAATTTCCGTCATTTTATCTCAAAAACGTTTAATACGATCCACCAAAGGGTAAACTACACCGAACCGGCGTTTCATCCGCAGAATCGGTCAATCGATGGCCCAACGTGTCTGAAACGGATTGCGTGCAATTATCGTCCGATAATCGCGCCGCATTATGCCTTATTACAAGAGATCGTTGCGCGCGAGCGTGCCACCGCGAGCGCAATTTGTTTGCGGCCGTTTCACGATAACCAGCCGGCCAACGAGCTTTGATTTATAACAGTGGAGGGCCGGTTACGCGATTGTTCGCGTGCGTACGCGCGCAGTTTGAGGCGAGCCGACCAAACGATTCCCACTTTTTTTTCCTTTTTTCTCTTTTTTTTTTTTTTCCTCCTCGTTCGCCGTAGACCGACGTTGTTTCCGGTGAACGATCATCCCTCTCGTCAGAGCGACGCGACATGCGGTTGCGTCCTAGCGTATCGTTGAACCGTGAACGCATTTATTCGCCGGATGACGCGCACTTTCCTACCATTTCATCCCATTTCATCCCATTTCGTCGAATCTCGCATTCCACGGACTCGTTTCACAGAGGGAACGTTTGTAAAATGTCCCGGTTCAATGGGGGTTGATCGTTTTCTGATGGAGATTCGGGGACCGTTGGTTGAGCATGTTATGCGAGCAATCGGCAGAATTATTGTTGGGTGGATAATAGAGGACGAAGAGGAGACGTCGGGTCTTTGGAGGAAAATTGGGGGCGGTTTTTGGGGGTTGGTTGCGGGTATTCCAGTATTTGTAGTATTTGAAGAGAAAAATTTGTTCAACGCTTTTGGTGTTTGTTGAAACACGTGTATTTTGTGAAATTGTGGAGTTTAATATTTATTTAAATATTAAGTCGTTGTTAGAGACGTGTGTTTCTTTGTTTTGTTTTTTTATTGGTGGAGGAAAATTGTCTGGTATGAGAAGGGTTTTGAATATGCGAATGAATTATTGAATGACGATTGTGGTTGTGTTTTTATGAGTTGAGAAAAATGTGGAAACTGTGCGAGTTATAATTTTGGAGAGTAAAGTGCACCCCTTTTTTGGTTAGGTATCGAGTACTGCCATTTATTCTGAATATTTTATATATTAGGCAATTTTTGTGTAATTAGTTTATTAAAGATGGGAATTAGTAAGATGGATGGTTATTAATAAGAAAGTGTAAGAATGGGAAGGTTTGGTTACGTCTCTTCACTTTTATATTTATACTGATTGTGAATTGAAGAAAAATAATTTGATTTGTGTAAAATTAGTTAAATATGTATTTATTAGTAATATAATATGAAATGATTTAAGTAAAATAATTTAATACGTATTTATTAGTAATATAATATGAAATAATTTAAGTAAAATAATTTAATACGTATTTATTAGTAATATAATATGAAATAATTTAAGTAAAATAATTTAATACGTATTTATTAGTAATATAATATGAAATAATTTAAGTAAAATAATTTAATACGTATTTATTAGTAATATAATATGAAATAATTTAAGTAAAATAATTTAATACGTATTTATTAGTAATATAATATGAGATGATTTAAGTAAAATTTTATAAAGACGAGTAGAAACGTAATTATTATAAATCCATGTCAGTGTAAGATATAAATTTTAGAAGACACGTTTAATAGAGTGTTCAGTAAAGAATATATTTTACTTTTTATTATATTTTTATTTTTCTGAAATTCGTATTTATCATAGAATCGTTAATAAGAGATATCAGAAGAATAATGTATTTCGTTATTGTGATAATATATTAATTTTCCTCTTGATGAGCTTGGAATTTAAGGCTCGTGAATTAATATATCGGATAATTAAAATAACGCAGTCTTATTTTGAGATAGTTTTTGTTACTCCTATCTAATTGATCAAAGATTGACTTTCTGTTTGGCACCCAATTTAATTAACACTTCGATTGTAACTTGTGACAGGTTGCAGCGAAATTTGGTATTTGTTCGCGGAAAACGTTGTTAGCGGACGCAGGGAGGCGAAATTCAATTCATATTTAATTTTATCGCCATACCCAATAACATGTTATTTGATTACTCTTCCTGTTTGACGCGAACTGCTTTCTGGTGTCTGATCAGCTCATCCTATTTTAGTTCGTGCAGTCGCGTAACTTTATTTACTCGTAAAACATACAAGTTGTACAAATACACAGGACTCGTAGAAATTTTGCCTAAAATCTGGCTAATTTATTTAACAAATTTCTTACTGCTTCAAAATTAGTATCGCTTCTGTGTCACTTGTTATCTATTTCGCGTACTATTTATTTTAAAATCATGACTTCGAGATTATTAATTTATGAACTTTCCGAAGATTTATACACGAATATTTTAATAATACGGTATTGTTTGATTCATCTTTTATTAACACGTGCGTAGTTCTACTTTTAATATTTTTATGCTAGCTTTTTAACCCTTTGCACTCGACTGGCGCCGCTATGGCGACATGCATAATTTTCTTCACAGATTAAGTTTTGAATTAAATTCTGTATCTTGGTCAATTCAAACGCTTCTTTTCTTTTAAAATAAACTAAATTGATCAAATAAATAAAAAATCATAAAAATTTGTAATTTTCTGTCTCTCTTTTCAAAAGAGCACTAAGTTTTCACAGTAGTCCTATCAAACTTAAAAAAGTTCCCGAGTGCAAAGGATTAAATTAAAGATGATCGAACGATTTTATTAACACGTGCGTAGTTCTACTTTGATTATTTTTTTTGTTAGCTTTTAAAATTAAAGATGACCGAACGATTATGGTAATTTAATAGGATTTTGTGGCACCGTTTTCTCTTCAACGAAATAACTCGAGGAAAATTTAGCTTCGAATATTTTGTTCTGGTAATTTCGTAAATTAAAATCATACATAATTAATATGCAGTACACGTAATTTCCAACAAAGTTACGAAACGTGATTAGACGGCTTTTAAATAATAGCTTATACGAGTCGATGAATATGAAACAAGCCACGCAAGACGCTAAAGTAATTAAAACTGATTCGAAACATTAATGACACTGTTGATGAAATAACAGTCTAATTACCTGTTTAATATTTTAATTGGGTTAAAAATAAATAAATGTATATACACGAATGAAATCGGTTCGAAAGATTGGAAACACCGACTTGCTCTGTAACCCACGATTTTTGTATCGCGATGAAACGTCGAATCGAAAGACCGGCTAATTATTGGCGCTTAATTGCAAAGGTAACGTGTGCCGGATTAATTCGAACACTCTTTTATCGGTGGCCATTTCGTCAAAAATAACGAGGTTGGCGAGTTTCACCTGATAATTGGCAATTTAATAATTTATTTACTTATAACGAAGGATCCCTCCAATGGGAGAATTTTCGACGCGAACGCGTTGCTCGCGGCACTAATTACGTGTGTTATGTCGGGTCGATTTGCACAGAGGGAATCGTGAAATAGAATTGCAGAGTATTATGGAAATACCTGCAGTTTTGTATTTGTCATGTTTGACGGAGGAAACGGGATTACGCTTTTTAAAAGGAAAAGAATATAACGAGACAAAGAAATTTTACAATATTTTCTCTGTCATGTTTTTCGGTTTTATTCTCAAAAGGCAAGCTTTGTTGCGTAACTGAATTTCGTTCATCTGACCCAGAATTTTACATTTTTACGAAAAATACGGACGTTACAATTTTTTTTTTTTTAACCAAAATCATTCTCGTAACTAATTTTTCGTAACCCATGATCGACTAATACCTAAAAAACAATGACACGCTATGATTTACATATTTTTTGCTGCTCTATCAAATTTCGATCGAACAGAAAAGTAAATTACACTTGCTATTTTTTATTACCATTATCAGGCACCCCTAAAATTTATAATAACTTTTAACCGCGATAAAACAATATTACAGCAAAGAAATACACGGCTCGCTGAATCATCGATTAAACTGCAAACCAACTAGTTAACCATCGATCCACAACTTCAACAACAACCGTACACCTCTCTACCAAAATCACAAGCGTCATTATCGATTTCCGCGAGCCGTGCTCCACTTTCCATCGAGCGCGTGCGCGAGGAACCGCGCGTATCGACAGACTTGCAATTTGTTGGCGCTGAATCTTCCGGCGTGGTTCGACACCGTTACCAATTCCAGCTCATCGAGACAATCGTTCCATTCACCGTAGATCGTCGTTCTCCGTTATCGTTCTTTCCGCTGATTGATTCCGCGAGGCTCGAATCGGCGACTGATGACGCTCGCAGAACGCGAACACCGGCAAAATATCGCGCCAGCTTGCTCCTATTCGTCATCCGGTCCGACCTTCCGTCGGAACAGACCGCGATCGACCCGGTGTCTCGTCTATGGAGCGTCGCGTTCGTACGTCAGAGCTCGATAATCAGACGAGCCGCGTCAAGAATGCCCCTCTTTAGGGATTCCGAGCTCGTGCAGGCGGTGGTACGTGCTGATCGAGCGCGAAGTTTCCCTGGCGACTCGCCGACACACGGACCGCTCGCTAGTTTCGTCCCGACAGTCGAGTGAAATCGGCCCTAACGGCACCAGCTTTCAATCTTCCGCTGGAGGAGCCCGCTGGACCATCGAACAGAGCCAAGATGGATCCTTCGACGGCGTGGAAAGCGTTTCGCGTTCGTGCGTTTACGATTCTGTTGACGACCACGTACACAATGGCCGGCCAAACGCAGCCTTTTGTCATCAGCAACCAGATAGACCATGGCGTAGCCAAGGACTACTTCATAGGGCCCTGTCTGGTGAACGATAATCAAACCTGTCCAGACAAAGAGGTGACGTTCTTCCTGTACACGAAGAGGAACCCCGACGTTGGCCAGCAAGTATTCGTGGATGGAACCAGCTCCAACTTAAAGGACATCAATTTCGAGGCTTCGAACCCTACGAAGATCGTGGTGCACGGCTACGACTCTGACATGCAGCTGTCTTACCTGGTGGACGTTCGAACGGAGTACCTAAAGAGTTACGATTACAACGTGATAGCTGTCGACTGGCATCGTTTGGCCAACGCACCGTGCTACCCTATAGTAGTGAGCAACGTGCCACACGTGGGCGACTGTTTGGCGCAGTTGGTCCAGAGACTGAGGGACGCTGGCGCTGAAAACATCCATGTGATCGGATTCAGTTTGGGCGCACACGTGCCAGCCTTCGCAGCGAACGCTCTGAAACCGTACAAAGTGTCCAGGATCACCGGACTGGACCCAGCGATGCCTTTGTTCATCACCGTTGACAAGAATCATAAACTGGACGCCGGCGACGCTCAGTTCGTCGACGTGTTTCACACGAACGCGTTCATCCAGGGCAAGGTGGAGATGAGCGGGCACATCGACTTTTATATGAACGGCGGTATCAACCAGCCAGGCTGCTGGGACAGATGGAAGCCGTTCGAGTGCGACCATCACAGAGCGGTGATGTATTTCGCCGAGTCGATCAACTCGAATGTGGGTTTCTGGGGCTGGCAGTGCAGAGGATTCGCGTCGTATCTCCTCGGCCTGTGTCCGCCGAGGTATCCAGCTGTTTTGGCCGGCGACATGGTGGATAGGAAAAAGAAAGGCTTCTATCTGGTGAAAACGAATGCCCACAGCCCGTACGCGATGGGGAATTTCAGCGTGAATCGGCTGGACATGTACACGTAAGCTCGGCGAGGATCGCGTTAACGTCGCGAGATAAGGCTCGCGCGATAAAGCGGTGAATATACGGCTGGGATACTGCGAATACGATCCTGCTACCCGATTGTGCGACAAAAACGGGACACGCGCGTGGGACGAAACGGCTGCTGCTGGAAGCGGGAACCCAGAGACGCGTTCTTTCGGTGAATCGTAGCTGTGAGCATCGGAGCTCGCTTTAAAAACACGTTCCGTGTCAAGGTCAGGAGTGGCCGAGCACCTGGTTCCCTGCCAATCGATAATGTGTTCGACGTGTAGAGGAAAGAATTAGGGCTAACCGGTCGGTTACACGCTTCTTTGGAAACCGATACGGATAAGTGGGAACAATTTGTCGCGTTTCGGGAAATACTTTTAGTCGATTTTTATGTTTCAACCCTTGGCGGACGAGTGTCGGCGAATTGTACGACGAACAGTCGGCCGAGTCTGTTCGGCGTCGCGGATGCGAATCATGCAGCGGCGTCTATCTTTCTGAGCGATAAGATACGCATTGGTGTATTAAATAATATTGCGTTTTCAGTGAAAAAAAATTAGGAATTTTTAGCGGATAAGTCTTGAATAGTTGAGTTTAAATGCGTTGAATGTAAGTGACACGATGTTTTTTGTTCGTAGCGAAGCTCGCCGGATGGCTCTGTCCGCAGAGGGTTAAGTATTTTGAGGTCGCGGTCCTAAAATTTTCTTATTGACGCATTATGGAGGGGGTAACGAAATTTCTATTTATTTTAAATTTTGAAAAGGTAAAAATAGTGAACGACGACTGTGTGAAAGATTACTTTTGAAGCATGATCTTCTTAACTCTAACTTTAAATTATGATCCATCTTTGGAATACGAAATGTTATATGATTTGTGTCACGGTGCTAGTTTTTTTTTAAAAGGGAGAAAAAATATTTGATTTTAATCGTATAGGTATAATTTAGAATTATTAAAGGAAATATAAATATTCCTTTGTGATGGAGTAAAGTAATTATACGCTGAATTAGTTTGTATATGTTTGTTAGGTCAGCCGCGACCTCTGGAAGATTAACCCTTTGCACTCGTGAACCTTTTTAAGTTTCAAAGGACTATTGTGAAAACTTAAAGTGTTCTTTTTGGAAAGAAAACAGAAAATTATAAGTGTCCACGATTTCTTATTTATTTGGTTAATTTACTTTTATTTTAAAATGAAAGAAGCGTTTGGATCGATGAAAATATAGAATTTAATTAAAAATATAATCTCTGCGGAGCCAGCGGAGTGCAGAGAGTTAAAAAGGACTCGATTGAAGTTAGGTTTGGGAATGGGAAGAATCGATGAGTAAATTATTACTTTTTTATTTATATTAGGATAGTTAGAAGTGGGAACTTCATAATTATAACTGGAATTGCTTATTGTTTCTAATTCTTTTTTTTTTTTTTATATATATAGCGTAAGAAAGATCTCATAAAATAGTAAAGGTTGTTTAGGTTTATATATTGTTTCTGTATCAAGAATAATAATACAAAAAACAATGAATCCTTTCGCTGGAAAATTCTTAGAATTAGAAGAGTTCTACCGACCGATATAATTTTTATCAACGCGGGATAAATACGCGTATAAAAATTCATATACTGCGTACAATGAATTATAGTGTAACGTTTAATATGAATAAAAATAAAAATAATTCTCTGCTCATGGAGAGCGTATACGTACATTTTTAGCTAACGATAATTTCAATTCTGAGGGCGTACATGTATGTCTTCCATAGCGAAAGCGATAAGTTGTTGTATAAATTTAAATATATTATAATACATATCTTACGATTCTCTCTTATCATTAATGTTATATACAGCAAAACAAATATTTGTTTGCTGTCACGAATACTATTTATTTAACAAAAATAATGGTAATAGAATTATCTTAATATTTATTCAAATAATATACAGTGGGTTACGTAAAAGCATCCCTCTTAGGTATTAAACAATTTTCTTTTTACGCAACTATACTTTCCAATAAAACGCTCAAGCAAAATCTTACAAATTTATTTTCCAATGATACAATTTCCTAAATAACGCAAAATACGTAACAAACGGAAGATTATATTTCAAAGAAATAATATTAATACTTAAAACGACCGGATAATTCGGTAACCAACTGTGCGATTATTTATACAAATAAAGTCACAGATACGAATATAATATTTCTCAATTATTGCTGACCATTCTTCCCACGATTTCAATAGTTTATCGCAAACCGTTCACGGATCTAAACAAAATTTATTGCTCGCACGGTGCACAGTGCAAAGACCTTCGATGATCTAAAGGTCTTGAAGCCCTAACGCATGATCCTGTTAGTTTCTTTAAAGCCGACTTTAAGACGAAAAGGTCCGTCATGCTCTATAAGTCGGCGGAGAAACGTTTCAAGAGTTAAATGCTCTTCGAGAGAGGCTTCGATTAATTTTATCGTCTTACTCGTCGACGTCGAATTTCTCGAACCGGTGGGAGTTGCGTTACGCACGTTCATATCTTATTTGCGTAACGAGTTGACGACCGAAACAATTCTTTCCGCTTCAGATCCGTCGCATCGCGCATATATTGAGCGTCGTAAACAAATTTTATATCTCGCGTGAAAAAAAAAAAAAAAAAAAAAAAAAAAAATATCGGAAATTAAAAGTTTCGCCTATCCGAACGATTTAGTTCGTACCGTCGAAACATTTTAATTGAATCATCACCGATTCGAATATTAAACAAATGGAAAGCACGTTTTGGGAGCTGGATTGTATCCAAACAATTCGTTAGTAACTAACGAGGCTCTCGTTAGGTGGTACGTGACGCCAAAGTCTGTGCAAGGCTAAAGATGGAAAATAAAAAAAATAAAAAAAAAATAAAAATAATAAAAAAAATAAAAATTTAGGACGGTAGTTAATTCGTTAAAAAATCCTATTATCGCGGCTTGAAATTGTATTCGAGTCTAAGAAACAGGGAAATTGTTTTTAGTTAGCTTAAAATTTAAATAATCACAAATCTATATACGATAACTCTAATCGTTAAGAATTTTAAAAAAACTTAACACGTTGCCGCACACTTTTAATTTGACGATCGTGCTCGGAGACACATTTTTTTTTTCAATTGAGAAAAACGCACGAGAAAACGCATACAAGAACAATTAATATGCTGTCTGGCATGCTGTAACCTTTTTTTTCGATGTATTATTCAATAATTAACAAGTGTATGCGTTAGAACACTTCGTATTAACGCTGTTCTTTTTTTTTATCATATCGCCAAAGATCGGCATTTGCGGCAACGTGTTAATATCGTTAAAAATAATATTATAACATTTCGTTCATCGAATTACGAATTCTTAAGTTTCAAACTTTCGTTCTGAATTTTTTCGTAAACTTGGTTGGATAAATGTATTTTATGAAATCGACAGAATTTAAATGTATTAATTTGTAATGTGCGCATTCTGTATCGCTAAAGCAACGTTTTTGGGTCTCTTTTTGCGTTTGGACGCCACGTTACACCAGTCAGGGGTCGCCCGACACGAAATAAGGGTGCTTCTGGTTCATTTAAATGAATGCAAAATTAGGAGGTCGAGAGACGTGACGCAACGACGTGTCACGTAAACGTTGCACATTGTGTGCCGCAGCGTAAGCTGCGAATTAAATTTTTTAAAAGGGCCGCGATACGTTTTCGGTCCCTTTGAGAGTAGAAATATTTAAAACGCGTGCGTTACTATTTTTGCACGGTTACTGTTCGTCATGTGACAAACAGAATTGTTAATTTAATTGTTCCGTAATTGTTGGAGATGATAATTGTACCAGATATGAGAATATTTGGGCGGTTAATCGATCAAAGGGTTACGGGAGGCGAGAAGAGCACAATTTTCAAATTATCGTGAAAATAAAATTTACGTTATCGATGAAAATATCGTGAAAATAAAATTTACGTTAAGTAAGAGACACCAAAAATTAAAAAATGTAACTCATAATGTGGTACAAGTATTTCTAGACCTCTTTGCTTCGACGATAATTTTTTGTAATAACAAACAGCGAAAAGTTAATTAATCAGTGAGGTAAAATTTGAAACTTAAGAATAAAATTTGAATAAAAATGAAATTGAAATTCTGGTTTATTAAATAATTCTCTTCGTCAAATAATAGTTTGTTATAGATAATATTTGATAAATAATTTTTGACCATTCTCAGTTATTATGTTACATACGAAATAATATATTCGCTTAATTTTAAGGTCGCTCTAAGTTCTTTTTTTAAATTGTTCTAAAATATTCTAAGTTTCGCGTATACATTATAATGATGTATAAAAAGTTACATTTTATAAAATGTGTAACGTGCAAAGAAATATAATATTCCAAATGATTTAAAGTTTTAATAACGCCGGCAACATTAATTCCCGTTTTTTTCAGTTTTAATAATTCAACGTCAGCACCGAATTAGTTTAATTTTAAAAGTAGCTTCCATAGGCGGCGGTGACTCATTTTTCGAATAATATTTCTACAGATTTTCACGGATTATAAATTGAGGATGATTAAATTTGACAGAGATATGGGAAATCTCGGTATTCAGTGGGATGTGCCGCAATCTTCGGTAAATTATGGTAGATTTATGAAACGCATAGTTGTCCGACATCCGCCAAGATACTCGAAATTCCTCGAATTTCCTTCGATCGAGACGCTCCGGCTCGGTTATTCGATGGATAACGTTCTTGTATTAAAAGTTGACTAAATTATTTACAAACCGGTGCCCTTTATTCTACGATTTAAAACTTGGTTTAAAACGCACGAGCAATGCGAGACTTAAGAAGCTTAAAAACTTTCTGAAATACGTACCAAAGAATATAACGCTGCTTGATAAAAAGATAAGTTCCTCGGAGAACAAGAAGTTTCCAGTTCGAAGCAATAAAATGTCCGAGCGCAGCGTGGTTATTAAAATTAAGAAAACAAAATTGCGTATCGATTGGATAAGAAATGAAAAAGTGCAAGTTGTCGATAAGGAAGCATTTGAAAACATGTTCAGGTTAGGTTATCAGGGAATGTAATTTAGTTCAGTTATAATTAAAACTGTTTATATTCAAAAAGAAAAAAAATGGGTAGATAAAATAAAGATAGAAATATTTATTTCTGTTTAAATAAATTTTTGGAATGTCACTTTCCACGTTGTTTCGTACATTTCAATTTTTAATCAACGCAGTGATAATTCATGCAATAACGAATAAATTAAAGAAAGAGAGGAATAGTTCTCGATAAATATTTTCGAAAGAAACTTGCAATTAATTATACAAATTTACCAGTGAATAAATCCAATTGAAGTAGCAAATTTTTACCACGCAACTTTAATACGACTCAATCTAAACTTTCATTTAGGTCAATGAACAATTTTATTTACAAAATTTTAATGTACAAAACTGTAATAATTTTTTTACCATAAATGTATACGAATTAAAAAATCTCATTTACAATTTTACAATACTTTCTTGCAAAGATTTTCGTAGCCCACACGAGATCCAGTCATCTCATCTCATATTTAAAAATAAATAAATAAATAAATAAAATAGTTAAATATATGTATTTTTTTAATAAATCGCAACTCGCATAATTTTCCAATCGCAAAAGGAACCTCGATTAATTTTCTCCGCTCGATGATCGGCTTGTTGGAAGCACGGCGACATCAACCTGCACAAGACGGTTATTTTCTGGTCGGTCGCGTTCGAAAACATAATCCACGGGCGGATAGTTATGAAAATTTAATAGAGTAACGAGGAGCAAGTGTAAAGCGTATGATAGATATCAGGCAATCGGATAATGAGCGCTTCGCCGTTAATGAGCTTACTCGTAATTGCGCGCCGGCCCACCCACCGCTTCAAATAATTGTTATTCGCTGTTCGTACACACGTGGACAATAATGATAATCGATCGCGCGCCACTGCCTCCGACGGCGATTGTTTCGTGTGAAATTTATTTATCGACCCGTGCTGTCCACGGTTAATTAACACGCGACAGGCTAAGAGAAAGGCTGCTCCGACACGCGGAACAACGATTCTCGTCATAAAAGCTTAATTGGAATTCAGTTTTCGAACGCTGCCCGAAGGCGCTCATTTTTATAACTTAACGCTACAGCTACTTCGTTTCTATTTGTACATAGTTTTATTCTTTTTTTTTATTTAATCGTTTAGAGTCGGATCGACAATTTGTCTGAATTATGAGCGACTGCACGATCTGGTTTATAGATTGTTGAACAGTTTGGTGTTATTTGAATAGTTCGATAAATTATGGAACGAGTTGTATTTTAACAGTAGAATTACTGATGATTAAAATAGATTTATTTGTAGGAAAGAAATCTAGATGAGTATTTGAAAAAATTCCTATAATAAAGGTAATAATTGTTTGTGCATATTTTTTGCAGAAAACTGTAGAAAATTCCTAAAAATGCAACCACTGTAAATTTATAAAATTTCTATGAATAGTAATAGTAGTTTTAGTGTTTAGGGTTGAAAAGAGAAAGTTATCTTTTAACAGTAGAATTACCAACGATTAAAATAAATTTATTTGTAGGAAAGAAATCTAGATGAGTATTTGAAAAAATTCTTATAATAAAGGTAATAATTGTTTGTGCATATTTTTTGCAGAAAACTGTAGAAAATTCCTAAAAATGCACCACTGTAAATTTATAAAATTTCTATGAATAGTAATAGTAGTTTTAGTGTTTAGGGTTGAAAAGAGAAAGTTATCTTTTAACAGCAGAATTACCAACGATTAAAATAAATTTATTTGTAGCAAAGAAATCAAGATGAGTATTTGAAAAAATTCTTATAAGGGTAATAATTGTTTGTGCATATTTTTTGCAGAAAATTATAGAAAATTCCTAAAAATACGCCACTGTAAATTTATGAGATTTATCAAATTTATAAAATTTCTATGCATAGTGACAGTAGTTCTAGTATTAAGGGTTGAAAAGAGAAGGTATTTTAACAGTAGAATTACCGACGATTAAAATAGATTTATTTGTAGCAAAGAAATCAAGATGAGTATTTGAAAAAATTCTTATAATAAGGGTAATAATAGTTTGTGCATATTTTTTGCAGAAAACTGTAGAAAATTCCTAAAAATACGCCACTGTAAATTTATGAGATTTATCAAATTTATAAAATTTCTATGCATAGTGACAGTAGTTCTAGTGTTAAGGGTTGAAAAGAGAAATAAATAAAATTTACATTACGAAAGCTGTAAAAAAAAAGAAAAAAAAAAAAAAAATAAAGGAAACGAAAAGAGAGGAATAACGCGTATTGTGTTTGTTCTTCCAAAATTTGGCGCATCGACCACAAAATAGGCTGCTCTTTACACGCCCTCTTATCACGAAGCCGCTTTCCGCATCTCTGATGCTTTCGCACACCCTAGCGCGTTCGAGATACACATTCTCGCGAGTTGTCGAATTCTAAGGGAGAATTAGACGAACACGTCTACCGTTTGCAAACTTGAGAGAATGGTGAGCTTAGCTGGCTCCCCTCTGCGTAATACGAACGCGTTGTATTTCACGTCTGGTCTCAGACAGTTTATCCCGACTAATAATCTCCGAGCCGCACCCATGCCGCTTTCCTTTCAGCCCTTGTGGTTAACTACCAGGTGGCATTTTTAATTCACGCTACCAGAAGTCGGACAAAGCCGCTTTGAACCACGAAATCGCGCGATAATGGAGAAGAAATAAAAATATAGGAAACTGGAGCAGAGGAATATATTCCAGATTTTGCTTTGTCGCGTGGCTGCTCTCTTTTGTGAGGAATTTTCATTATAAAAATTGAATTTCTGTTTTTTTTTTTAAATACGAATCGCTAACGGTGTTCTTGTAGCAAATTAACATCTGGATAGTGATTGAGCGTGTACAGTGTGTCCGGTTTATTTGTATACATCCTATTATTTAATTAATTATTTAAAATAATTTACAATTAATTATTAATATACACATTTAAAATAAAATACAAAAAAAAGAGAAAATGTTCTCTATAAACGTTATTCGATTTCACGAGGAGAATTTAATAAGATATTTTTTTTTTATATTTTTATTTAAAGAGCTATCGCAGGAAGAGTAAAACAGTAACTTTTTTAAATGGATATATGCATTTTTATTATTGCTAATTTATTGTGCTTTGCAAGATGGATTTCACTATTTCTGTAAGAACTATTTTTTTTAAATATATTTTTTTTATTTTATTTATATCTGTTTTTATGAATACTAATAGCAACGAAAGTATGTAATAGTAATGCTTGTTTATCACAGTGAGAGGGTTAATACTAAAACCTGTAGTTTTCCGAGTCGATAGAAAAATAACCAAAAGAAGCGCTATTATTACAACCAGAAAAATCATTTCCAACGTTTAACGAAACTTCGGAATGGAGGATTCTAAAATAGGGTCAAACACGTTGCATGAGAAGTCTCTGAAATAAATATCTCGGTTACAGGAGTTCTATATTTTCTCTTCTCTTTTTCTTTTTTTACATATCAAAATCAGTTTTCGTTTTTCGAATACGTTCTCCCCGGCAAACCGAAAAACAAAGAAGAAAAAAAAAAATATATTCTGATGAAGAAGCAATGCAATGAAACTCTCATCGATCATCGACTACCGATGGCGTATTCATACGAGCCAACCCGACGAACGGTTACAACGAACCCGGTCCATTGAAATAAAAATCGAGGGCCGAGGGAAACGCGAAAGTAATTAGTTCTCCGTGTCACTGCGCCCGTGCAAATCGATACTCGGTATTTCGAGGACGACCACTAAATTTACTCGGTCAACTCGGTTTTAGCTGCATCCAGCCCGGTCGAAACAGGGCTCGTTTTCGCTATTTTTACACCGTCCGTTTCTCCTTTCTTCGTGCCAACCACGTGTCCCGTATTTTTCTCAGATTCGTTCGCCAATTTTCCTAACAATCTTGTCGTTTAACCCTTTCAACTCGATAAGCGACTCACAACTTCGATCAACACCGATGCGAATAAGACGTGCGAGCGTTTAAATAAAATATCGCGTGCAACGATAACAAGACTTTATTTTAACCCTCTATAACCCGAATTTTGTCTGCTTATCGGAGAAAAAACTACGATCGATTACAATTTTTCACTTTGATGTGAAAAATTTTTAATCAAATTGCTATGATTGCTATAAATAATTGCTATAAATGGATCGCGGTGTCGTTACAGTAACACAGTAATCAAATTTAACAGCGCTGTGATAACTGAACAAAATTAATTTTTTAAAATATAGATACATTAGTTTGTAACTTTTAAGTCACACGGTCCCATAGAGGGTTAACTCTTTACGGAAAGGAGCCACGTCGCACATTCGACAACTCGACAAAAGCTTCACCGCTGAAAATCCCTCATTTTCTTACAAAGGAAGGATAACAATGTTTAATATACTATAACTTGCGCATTTTGTCACTTAGAAAGATAATTTCACAGACTTGGATGGCTATTTGTCGACGCGTGTCGGCAACGGAGAAAAGACTTGGGCGGCTATTTGCCGACACTCGTCCGCAAAGGGTTAACTCTTTGCGGCACAGGATTTCAGACGATAAAATAAACCCATGTTGGATAGAAATTTGATTGCGTTTCAAATGAAACAAACTTGGTATATTTTTACTAATAAAGGAATCGCATAATGTAAAAGCATAAAAAGGAAATAATAATTTAATTGAATTATTAGTTATAGGGTAGTATTCAAATAGTTCTACCGTGCTATATAAGTTCATGAATGGTATTTATTAAATTCCTTTTCCCTAAGTCGAGGATTAAAAATAACTAAAAATGAACCACCATGCATTACGGTGCATCAAAAAGATGGGACATTTTTAATCCCAGCGTGCCCCAAAGAGTTAAACCAGCGGATGTTCAAGATACGACCATCTTTCGCGATGACGACTTTTCAACCGATCTTTCCTTTCTGGTCCGAAACATCGACGACGCTTCGAATTCCAGGATAGATACGGCTGAAAAGGATAGAAAACGGAATCCAAGTCGTAGCGCCTAGTCAGAGACGAAAAAAAAAAAAAAAAAAAAAGAAAAAAGAAAACCTTTCTACAAGAATGCGTTTAACGTGCCGCGACTTTTGGACGCTCGAGGAAACGCCCAGCGGCCGGATATACGTGCCGAACGTGACAAGGAAGACGACCAGCGCACTTCGGCGCGAGTCCATGCAACTTTCAGACGTGTATTCGTCATGTCTCCGGCGTTCATTGCTTTTGTTTAGTCGACACGGGACGCATTTGCCATTTTTATAGTAGGCGCCGCGCGGTCTCCTCCGTGCAAACCATCGGTTTCAAGGTTCCACGGTGGCTACGAAACGTGATTTGAGACATCGTACGTACGACTTCCGCATCATAATCTCCGGTGAAATCGAATTGTAGAGGCTCCGGAGCGAAACGTTGGAAAGGTTGAACTCGCGGCGAGGTTTCCTCGCGCCAAAATAAATTTCCTGAAATAACGTTTTCACACGTGTGTGACACATTTGTCGTAATTCTGTTTTTCTTTATTCCGTACAACGTCTTTGCTTCTCTTGATCGATCACGCTTTATAATTGCACATATGTTTCCGTTCGCTTCCGTTTCATGCTTCCATTCTACGATACTTTTTTTAGACTCTATGTTGAGTCTGTTATATCTATATTATACACTATATTAAGTCTATATATAAACTCTACGTTAAATACTACATGGCTTGTTTTCACTCTCTCTTCCTTGGTTACATTTAATTACTGGAATCGCACTCATTCACAGTGTTAGATTCCGGGGTCGGGAAATCGAGTACAACACTTTTAATATTTTGCAAAGGAATTTTTATTCAAGAACCGTAGTTGATAATGGACTCGCTAAGATGTTTCTCGCATTGGTGCTGAAATTCTAATGGTACTTTTCGTTGCTAATATATATGTATATATATATATTATACTAAGAAGAGTCATAAACCGAAATGCCTACATAGGAAAGGAAGCAAAGGAATGCATTCTATAACAAATTATAACACGCGTGAATAAAAATAGAAATAATTGTATGCTATAAAAATACATCTATGTCTACATAGAAAAGGAAGTGTACGTAAATATTTAACTCTTTCGCTACAAAATGCATTCTATAACAAATTATAACACGCGTGAATAAAAATAGAAATAATTCTGTGTTATAAAAGTACATCTATGTCTACATAGAAAAGGAAGTATACGTAGATATTTAACCTTTTCTCTACAAAAAGCTTCCTATAACAGATTATAACACGCGTGAATAAAAATAGAAATAATTGTATGCTATAAACATACATCTATGTTTACATAGGAAAGGAAGTATACGTAGATATTTAACTCTTTCGCTACTCTTACTCGCTAAAAGCTTCCTGTAACAAATTATAACACGCGTGAATAAAAATAGAAATAATTGTATGCTATAAACATACATCTATGTTTACATAGGAAAGGAAGTATACGTAGATATTTAACTCTTTCGCTACTCTTACTCGCTAAAAGCTTCCTGTAACAAATTATAACACGCGTGAATAAAAATAGAAATAATTGTATGCTATAAACATACATCTATGTTTACATAGGAAAGGAAGTATACGTAGATATTTAACTCTTTCGCTACTCTTACTCGCTAAAAGCTTCCTGTAACAAATTATAACACGCGTGAATAAAAATAGAAATAATTGTATGCTATAAACATACATCTATGTTTACATAGGAAAGGAAGTATACGTAGATATTTAACTCTTTCGCTACTCTTACTCGCTAAAAGCTTCCTGTAACAAATTATAACACGCGTGAATAAAAATAGAAATAATTGTATGCTATAAACATACATCTATGTTTACATAGGAAAGGAAGTATACGTAGATATTTAACTCTTTCGCTACTCTTACTCGCTAAAAGCTTCCTGTAACAAATTATAACACGCGTGAATAAAAATAGAAATAATTGTATGCTATAAACATACATCTATGTTTACATAGGAAAGGAAGTATACGTAGATATTTAACTCTTTCGCTACTCTTACTCGCTAAAAGCTTCCTGTAACAAATTATAACACGCGTGAATAAAAATAGAAATAATTCTGTGTTGTAAAAAAACATCTAGGCCCACATAGAAAAGGATGTATACATCTGTGTTATAAAAATACATCTATGTCTACATAGGAAAGGAAGTATACGTAGATATTTAACTCTTTCGCTACTCTTACTCGCTAAAAGCTTCCTGTAACAAATTATAACACGCATAAATGAAGATAAAAATAATTCCCCGCTCTAAAAATACATCTATACACGCTTCTGACAAATTATTCATTTTCAAGGGTGTGTACATATACGCCCTCGGTAGCGAACGGGTTAAAGGAATGATACCAAGTAGAAAGATTGCAATTGGAACCAAAATCGAAAGAGATGCAGGTGCTATGGCGGGACTGATGTGTTTTACGGAATTCCAGTGCAACAGATGTACGGATCGAACGGAGCGAGCGCAGGCCTGCCGGTGGGCATGACCACGTTGAAGGGCACCACGGGAACGCTGGGAGTCCTGGGGACCTACGGCTCGGCCCTCGGATCGGGGGTAACGGGTGCCACGACCCTGCCGCGGCCGGGAAACTGGCTGCGCCCTGCGGGCCTCAGGCACGGGCACAGCGCGGCCCGGGTCCGCCTCTACTGCCAGGCAAAGTGAGGAGCCACGGTTCCGACAGGTAATTAAAAATATTCAGATAAAAAGAAAAGAAGGAAAAGAAGGAAAAAAAATAGTAACGGAACTGGAAAGCCTATATTTTTTAGTAATATTATATTAATAAAGTATATTAATAAACTCTCAATAACTCCATGTAATTTAGAAGGTATACATCCATGTATCTTTTTTTTATATTTTATTTTATCCGATTCAGTGTATTGTTAAATTTTATTATTTTATTATTTTATTACTTGGTACCGATGTTAGACACTTTTGTCAATAGTGATCGTTGGTTTGTAAATTTCGAAATCAAAGTGAGAACTTGTTAAAAAATCATTCGAGAGGAAAACTGAAGAGAAGGAATAAAATATTTTATTTAGGGTAAGGGTAAAAAGGAGTAGGAATATTTTTATTTCAACGTGTAATTGGTGAATGGAAAAAGTGGTAAATAAGATTGATTTATTAAGAACGATAGAAGACTGTAATGTATTTAAATTGGTTAATTAAAATCATACTAGTTTGTATAGAGAACGAATTAAAATTCAAAGCAATGCGACCTCTGCACAGTTATTTTAAAATTAATGCATTCAGCAACGGGAGCATCTTAGAAACTTCTTTCAGAATGCAGAATTAGATTAAAATTGCGTTAGCTTTCGAAACACGTTCTATTTTTAAATGTATGTTCGCGTTAATGTTAGCCATGCTTTAGAGTACCGTGATGTTTAATTAAATTTTAAGTTCAATTTCGTTTCACAGCTACGCGCGTAAGTGTTATATGATATTAAACGATCCATCAGTAGCCCTGATGAAGTAGATAGGATTTAAAAAAAACTGTTTTAAAAAAGAAAAAAAAGTATTGGTCTTACCCGATGTTTTAGAGTTTCTAATAACGACACACGCTACATTTTTAAAAAAATTATAATATTTTAACTCAAAATTATTCCGTGTTAAAATAAAATATTTTTTTTAATTATGTTTTTGTATCCCTAAAATCAAAATATCATTTTTAAATTCAGATTCTATCCCTGTATTGTGTTATAAAATAGAAATTTTAATTACTAACGACATAAAATTCTTTCATTTTTTACACTTTAATTTAGATAACAAAAAGTATTTTGCACGTATGATTAAAAAATGAAAAAACATAAAGATATTAAAAAAGTATTATCATTATTTCACTTCTTAATAATATTTACTACTTCGGATACACGTATATTTAAAAGATAACTCAATTAAATAAACTCTTTTTATAGCGACATCTCCTCCAGCCAAAAAGACGAATGGTTTGTGTAGGTAAGTCAATTAAAAACCACCACAATTATTTCTCCTAAATAGAATCCAAATTTCACATCAACTTTAAATCTCCAGTAAACCCTATAAATATACAAACTCTAAATCAAGCTGCCTTTTTGACCATTCATTCTCTTATTTAACACATTGACTGCCAGGCATATTTAGACCGTATTGCCCTGGGTGCCAAGGTTTTATTTTAAATACATAAAATTTTACAAAATATAACAATATTGAGTTACTGATATAATATTGTAATGGCATTTACAGTAATTTTTATTGAAAAAAAATACTAATAGTTCTTAACTCAAATGGCCATTTGTAATTAATCTAAAATTGCACACGCTACGAGATATCTCGTAGTTGGCAGCCAATGGGTTAAGAAAAAACAAAACAAAAAAAACAAAAAAATAAATAAAAGGCAGCACAAGATGAAAACCCAATTTTACATGTTCTGTACGTGTTGATTGTTGCCGTGGACAGAGGCAGGCCTGGACCAGAGCCCGCAGGGTGAACCGGTGCGGTGGTGCCCTCACCGCCCCCTCCCCCCGGGGACGTGACGACGTGATGCGTCGCTTCGTTCCTATTTCACATCGGTCGCGTGTTACCGGCGAACATCTTGGCGTGCCACGCAACTCCTCGGCCACCCTTTCACCTCCACCGAACGGATTGTCGAGGTTTCAGCCTCGATCAGCCCCGGTAAGGAGCCTCACGATGCGCGACGAGGAAAACAAAATGGCGGAGGTGCGTGTGCCGATGCTGAAAGGTCGCTCCTCCAGATCGTCGAATCTCGCATTGTATAGGTCTGTTGAAAACGCGTCTGTCGGCGGGACAGCGGGTTCGTCGATCGAGTTCGCGTTCCCTGGCCCGCCTAATCTTCGCGTTTGCCTTGTGCGACCCTCGAGTTCGAGCGGAAACTCGCTTGAAAAGGGGAACGGGACGGATAAGGCCGGCTGGCGTTGACGCGACGCGAGGCGTGGACACGTGATCCGACGGATAATTGGACAAAATTTCGTTGCAGCGAGAATATACGTGTTTGTGTGTGCGTACGTATAATTGTTCGGAGAGAAAGGATAGCGTTTCGAAATTGGCCAGATTGAAAGCGTGAGCGAGAGGAAGAGTGGGACTGGAAAAGGGGAAAGGAGTCATCCATGCACGCATAGGAAACAACCGGAGATTCGTTCTCGCGGTGCACCTGTGCGCGATGATTTGTTCTTTGTTTCGTTGGTCGTTGGGTTGTGTGTCGCCTAGTCGCGCCAATAATAGAGTGTCCTCTCGGTGTCGGTTCCGTGAAAACGATTTTTTGTCGACACGTTTAGTTTAACGGTGAATTTGTGGGAATTTTTTCGGTGCGATTAGGATCACGGTTCGAGTGTTCGTTGTATATCGAACCGTTCCGTTTAATCCGCGATTCAATTTGTTTTGGCTGTACCTGTTAATTAACTCTGTGCCCTGGAAAGGTTTCTAATTTGAGAAACTGGTAGGTTGATAGATCGAATCTTGTCGCGATTAATGAACGGTGAAATGTCGGAGAAATTAATTCGTGGAACAATCCTAGGATGGGAAAATTTAACACGCGCGAGTTTCTAATTTTGCAGTACAGTAATTTCAAAGTTTCTTCGGATGTGAAATAATTGCCATCTCCCTTTTTTTTTCTTTTTCTTTTTTCTCTAAACTACGTGGCAGAGGGATGTCATATTTTGCCAACTTCTAGGTTTCATCTAGACCAACGGTTACCAGCTTATTTTAATTACAGAACCTTTTTCACCTTCGTAAAAATTCTCTTTCCTCGTCGAAGCGCTCCACACGCGGTAATTTGAATACGTGGAGCTGAACTCGGTCGAATTTAACCGACCATGGGTGTATTCGATTCGTTAATCCACTACTGGACACAGAGGATTTTATTAATCTTAATACGAACCTCGGATTACAAAGTTAAACAATTTTTTAGACCATACTTAAACATATTTCTCGCAAACGTTTCAAACTACGAATCAAACCTCGAAAACTAATTTTATCGTGGAAAATGTAAGGAACCCCTGATCTGGACGCGCATGGACGAGCGCCGGGTACTAAATTAATTCTTAATTTATAATTTATACGCTCTCAATTAATAATTATTGATTCTAAAAAAAAAAAAAAAAA
>SMSQ01022451.1:0-18958 GCA_019453375.1 Ctenoplectra terminalis | reverse complement strand
ATTTTTGAGAATGTATAATAAAAAAATGTAGAACTTAGGTAGAAAATTGTTTCGCCTACGGAGTATTATAAAAAGTACAATTGGATATTTTGTATATTTTTTTATATTAGGTGTATTCTGTATAATTCTACATTTTTTTATTTCCTATAAATGCAGTATAATTTTACATTTTTTAATTTCCTATAAATGCAGCATAATTTTACATTTTTTAATTTCTTATAAATGTAGTATAATTTTACATTTTTTGATTTCCTATAAATGCATAAATGACAAACATATTATTTCAAATACACTTGATTCATTTTTTTTTTTTTTTTTTTTTAATAATACTATTTTCTTTGATTTTATCTCTATTATAGTTAGTTTTTTCAGGTTTCGTCTTAGGTCTTCCCATTTAATTCGATACTCCATTTCGATAATTGGGTCTAACTCGACTTGTTTACATTCACAGGAGCGAATCGCTCGTTCTCGTCAGGATGACGTTAATTAGGCTGTCCCTGATCCCTACCGAAGGGTCGCTTAGGTATCACCCCGCGATTATATCGCGTCTCCAGAAAGACAACGTTTAACAGGCCTACCCGCTGCGACTTCTCTTGATAATTGAGGTCGACCGTACCCATTTGTCTCTGCATTAAAACGAGACGATCGACCGCCTCTTCCGCTTTCGTTCTATTTACCTGCTTCGTAGGGACCCTGGCTGCCTTTGTTCTACTATGTTAAAAGTTGAAAGCGTGTTAATTGGTGTATGGAATATTCAAAAAAGGAATTGAAACGTTGTTTTGATATTAGTAAACAGGAAAACATTTAATATGGGAAAATTTCCTAATCTAGGTAGTAAAATGAAGTATATTAAATTTTTATGATGGTTGTGCGACGCTTTAATATTAGGTTGTCCCAAAAGTTTCTTTCGTCATCTTCACAAAGTAGCTTCGTCTGACAGTGGTAATGAAAACATCTGACTTTATTTGTTAAACGAGAGATGAAGGAAGGTAATAGAAAAAAAAAATCCTATATAAAATAATAATATATTGTAAAACACAAAATATTATGCGTCCATTACTTATGAATAAGACGAAAGAAACTTTTGGGACAACCTAATACATTGCCACTATTTTTTCTTAAACCATTAACATAACTATTCTTTAAAGTTTCGGAAGGAAAGAAAGGAGAAAAAAAGGGGAATAATAATATTTAAAAGACCAAAGAATATTGTAATCAACAGAAAAGCGTGCGATATGTAGGATAAATATCCAACAGAAGGAGATGGAGTCTGAGAGTATGTAATCGAATCGAGTATAATTTACATAAAATAAGCGGTGCAAGTAAACAACATAAAAATAATATCAAATTTTCTAACATCAATTTTTACATGGTTTCCTGTATTATTTAACCCGATATTTTATGTCTAGAATCAATCTTCTATTTTTACGTAGATACATTTTCTATTGCACGTGTTTTTCGGGGATATATCTATCGCGTAAAATAAAAATCAGTTGCGATATGATAAATATAATATAATGATATATAAATAGATAATACAATAAAAAAACACTTCTCTCAAAAAAAACCCGCTCAACTACGGAAAAAAAAAAAAAAAATCCTATACCGCGTCAGAAATGCGACTGCACCACGAGATCATAATATATTAATATATTCCTCGAATCTAATCACTCGAGGGGAAACAACCTTTTCGGCATTTTGGCTGGCGTGGAGCTTGATCGAGCAGTCAAAGAGAATCTGCGCGTCCCAGTCACAGGAGCGTGCAACAAAGTCGTTTCCAGTCAGTATATAAAGAAACGATAGAGGTGTGGGACGAAGAGAGGGTTAGGCGAAGCATAACCGAGTCTTCTGGCGTGAGATGAACCATGAACGGGGCTCAATCTGCCGGAATCCTGAAGAACGGATACCGATCCACTTCAGGACCGGCTCGAGAGCAAACCGTCTGGAAGATCGTCTTCTAAAAGGACCAGACACAGAGGCCGTGGCCCGCCACGCGTATACACACACACATATATATATATATATATATATTTGCGGGTTGGGCACACAGTTCCGGCTTGAACTTCCGCGCACACATAACCACGAGGGAACGTCGATCGAGCGTGAGAACGTCCTTTGCCAGCCCCCGATTCTTTAAGCTTAATTGGTCCGCGAGTCAATTTGAGAGCCGAAAAAGGAAGAACAGGTACACACCATAGACGTGGCTTCTTCCGCTCGTGGAGATCTCTGGTAATATATAGTTAGATGATGGACGAGCTGCGTTCGACTCGAGTCAAGGTCGGTTCGGACCGGAGCAACATAGAAATGATCAAAATGATACGAAAATTCGAGAAAGTTTATTATATCCCAATATTGGGTAGATCGATCGTTAGGATTAAAAAAAAAAGAATTAAACTCTTTTGATTGCAAGGATGATTCGATAAAAAAATTGTAGATATCGTGCGAGTATTAAACTGAATAAGTTCTTGTCCAGTTTACGTGGAAAGTTAATTTATTCGAGAAAAATTCAGATAAATAGTTCGAGAAGAGTTTACAACGAAGAATGTACAGTGTATCCGTTATACTTTTTATTCGTTCTTTCGTTACGATATAATATACAGTGTTTATCAATTGCATCCATCTGATTGCAATTCAATATTCGTACGATACAAAATATTGTTTAAATAAAATAAGCATTACATAAAATAGAATTATATAAATAATTATATAAATTAGGCGAAACATACGACTCCGACTCAGTATTTACTTAATTTTCACGAAGAATATAATTTTTAATCGGAAAATCTCTTTTTTTAACTTCCCAAATAAATGACTCGAAAACTCGTCTATCGATTCTGTCCCTCTATTACTCTTCCTTCTATCAGAGAATCGACGTTTCATCGCGCACGGATACCCAGGAAAATCATTTAATACAATTTCCAGGACCGTTCTAAATTCAAAGGTCCAAAGAATTCGCCGACACTGCGTCTCTTTCAGACCAAAGATTAATTGATACGTCTTCGATGATCCTGATGGGCTTTGACAGTAATCGCTTGGCAAAGGCGCGCCACTTTGTGCGGCGGTTTTTGCCGGCTCATCTTGTCGGGAAAACCGAGAGCGGGAATAAAAAGTGGTGTAATCTAACAGACGATTGGTCGAGAATGGGCCCGGTGTCGGTTGAAGGATTTTGCCTGCGGGCGACATGTGGACAGGCAGCAGGTGATTCCGATGTAACATGGAAGCGTGTGCTCGTGTGCGTGCTCGGTCTGGGTGCATTTGCACGTGACCACTGCACCCACGTGTCGTTCTTCAAACCTGGTGCATCGGGTTGGACGATAGCGGACCATTAAGCGCAACGAATTGCGCTGGACAGTGTCCAGCGCGTGAGCACCGACGAGAGCCGCTCTTTTTGTCGAGATAATCATCTCTGTATGGAAATTTATTTGTACGGTTCCATATAAGTAGTCGCGTATGTTAAAACGGAAGAAAAAATTTGTAAGCGAGCGGAGTAAAGGTGGTCCGTTAAAACGAGTTAACGTGGAGTGGAAATATTAGTCGGAGGGAATGTTGTAATCTTTACTTTGATAAGTTAAGGAATGGATATTATTCGGAAAGTTAATTTGTGTGTTGAGTAAGTTTTAGTTAATTTAGTGTAGTTTATTGGGACAAAGTGGAAATATCTATATTTATTATATATCTAAAATTATATATTTTACGGAACATTCTAATAGAAGTGTAGATAAATGTAGAATTGGTAAATGAAGAAGAAATTAGGTACATGTAGGATAGTTAAGAAATTTTGATGAAATATAATAGAAATTCTATTAGTATTTTAATAACTAACTGAATAAAAAATAGTCCATATCCAAGATATCAAAATTGTTACACGAAAGATGTAACAGTACACGTTATAAAAATTAATTTCTAAAATCCAATCAACATTTATCTTCGTCTCCACAGAAAGGCTTAACTCTTCTCAAACTTGAATTAAATAGAAATTGTTTCTCGTCTACGGCCCTCCACCGGGTCTTAATAGCAAGCCCAAAATTTGAGTCAATAAATAGCCCGATCGATTTTCAATTAATCAGCATACGAGCAGCCACACGAGCGCGAATTGGTCTCTCCCCTTCGGCTCCCCCTTTCTCTCACTGGTTCCTCTCTGTTGTCTTACGAGAAAACTGGTACACAATCAAGACGAGCGGGTACTGTTTACGAAGCGTCGCATCAACGACGACAGGCTAATGGCTTCAAGACATTAAGTTAATTGCTCGGCACATCGTACCTATGTACTCGCATTTGCGTGTGCGACGAGCCCATCTTTCTTTCCCTATCTGGCTTCCGCGTCCCTTCCCACCTTTCTTCTGCCGTCACGTAATGTTCTCCGTAATGGAAGCATCGTAAAGGACATAAGTGCTTCCAGCGTGGACTCTTCGCGGAAAAGAGCCTCATCTTCCTCGTCAATATTCGATCCATTAAAGTGGAAGTTTTCAGACAGGTCGTCGCACTCCGGGCCGCTGATTTGAATCGAACCAACGCGGATTGGTTGAAGTTACAGAAAATATTTTTCTGTCCCGGCCACACGGAGGGGCGGCTTTATCATTGGCGAGAACGCGAACTCTCGTGACAGAGCGCATTCTTATTGAACGTCATTGCTATCTGGTGTAACTTAAGAGAGTATAAATTGTACGAATTTTTGTTATCATTATTACGATTTTGATATGATAGAAAAAAGAAAAAAAAAAGAAATATTGGAGATACTAAATTACAGTAAAATTTAGTAGAGTGTAAAGGTTGAGGTATATCCAGAAGACTATTAAGAGCTTAATTCGAGATTATTAAGTAGGTTAGAGCGATGTGCGTAGAGTCAGTCACAGAACTATGTACTCAACTACGCACTCCTCGTATTTTAAATATTACAACGAAGACGTTGAAGCATCACGAATATTACAATAGTAAAAAATTATAATAAAGAAAGAAAGTATAATATACGAAATAGCAATATAAAAATTTAAAATATAAGATAAATCGAGAGAAGTGGCTGCAAACAGGTGTCTTAGTCACTTATCATAGAACAAGTCTTAGGACACTCGCAGTTTTTAATAAAGCTTATTTTTTAGTAAAATTGTTAATACATCCGTACAGTATATTTTCTTTATCGTATAAGGTATTGGATTAATAATAACATTTGTTTAAATTTGGCGTAAATATTATAACCCATCTAAAACTATTAAGCGAGGGTGTAAGCTGCGTATCGGAAGAATGACGGAACAAATTTGTGATATTTCTGGTTCCAGCGTAAATATAAAATATCATCAGACCAGACACTGCGTTTTTCTTTCTCTTATTCTATTTGTTTTTTTTTCCTGTGTTTTTTTTTTTTATTTCTGTCTGCGGTCTGAATCGAGACGAAGCGAAATTATAGCTCCGTACATGAGGCGTACCGTTTAATGGATACTTCAATTAAAATTGGTCCAATCGGGGACGGGTTAATTAAAACGGTATTTACAAGAGACATGAAATTTAATAGAAAATTCTTCCGTTCATCCGGTCTGTTGAAAGTCATAATGCCGATTATGTAACCGAGAAGCAGGAAAGAAGCAACGTGGCATTTATTAATTCGGCGCGGGACAAAGACCGCGACCGAGCGGGTTAATCGTTATAGAAGAAACTGCTGACGAATTCACAAGCGAACCTTATAAATATGGATGCCTCCGAAGAGCCACCGAGGCCCGCTGTTACAACTTAACCTAGAATAATTGTAGAATTATTTCCCACGGAGCCGATCCCCGAGTTGCCCGGAGATTTCCTACTTTCGAACAATTTTCTTAACGACGCCGGGAAAACGCTGTTGAATCGAGTCACTCGTAATGCATATTAAATGTGAAATACTTCGCTGTCTGTGTCTCGTTAAGGGAAATATGAGATCGCGGATATTTCGATCGCGATTTTTCGTTTAATCCGTTATTCCGGGTGAGAGGACTCGATCTCCCGTAGGCTATGAAATATTTACTTTTTCAGTTATTCTTAACGGTGTAATAAATATTCTAAACATCAATGCTGTAAAACCACACGTATCTACTTTAACGAACATATTTTTTTTTTTAGTTTAGTCGTCCAGTGAAACGTCGTACTTATTTTTTTAAATAAAACTAGGCCATCGCTGCTCAACTTACCCTATCGTATGGTATTATCTTGTATCGTTGTACGACATAAAGATAAATAGAATAATCTCGACAGATTCAAGGATTGGTGTATTTTCGTACGCATCTTCTTTGTAAAAAAGAAGAAAAAAAAAAAAAAAAAAAAAAAGGAAAAGGGAAAATAATATAACCACTGCGTAGCGAGGGTGGAAAAAGGGGGTGGCACCTTCGTCGCTGATTTTTCCTGTTCGTCGAACCGTCTACGTATATTTACATAAAAGGGCGAGTCGTTGGAATTTTTAAATCAAATTCCTTATCGGACAAGCGCGAGGTCGTGCAAAGGAGAGGTCACGGGGGTGTAGCTGGTACAGGATGTGGGGATGATGGTGCGAAAAAGGTGAGTCTCTATCCGCGAACAGGAAGAGGTAACGAGCTCGTTTCTCCTCCACCGATTCCCCTGAAATACTCGCGACCCCCTCTCAAGTGTTTCCTTGCTACCTCTTCTTCCTTGTTTCTCTTTTTTCTCTCTGTCGTTGTTATTATTCTTTCTCTTGTTTCTTGTCCAAACATTCTTCTCGCCCTTTGCCCAGCGACATTCTTGCGGGAAGTGAAAAAACGATAGGAAAAGGTAATATAGATATTCTCTTTCCAAAGGAAATATAGATTTAAGGTTAGCATACTAAAAATTGTAATTATGAAAATATTTTTTATATATAATTGTTCTGAGAAATCGTATTTTTGTATTTTTCGAATTGATGTTAGTATTCTTCCATTCTTCTATTTTTTTCCTTGCTAAAAATAAATTGTAATTTTTAATTTCTCGGCTTATAATTTAGCGCTTTTAATGCTTCATAATTAGATTGGTTTTGAATGGTTTTGGTATATGTTGAACGTAAATTAATGCAAGATTTGCATCGCGAGTATTGATATACGTAGTAAGAGAAGAATATATTTATAGTGCAGTATCTTAGGTATACGGAAATGGTAAGAGAGTACGAGATTGAAAAGGGAGGGACAAAAAGGCAAAAGGAGGGGTTACCGAGGACATAAATCTTCGAAGCTTCCTTATCAAAGGTGCTCCACTGGGAAATGGCGGCAATCTCGGACCTTTTCGTTCTCGAAATGAAGAAAAGCCGATCTCAAAGCCGATGTGCCTATTGCGCAGCTACATCTCACTCGACGAAGTAAAGATGATTACATTAAAATTTTACAAAAACCTCGCATCATTTTATAAAATACAATTACAAATCCGTTTCTCCCTGTACTCTAACTTTTAAAATATAAATTCAGCCTGATTTACTTTCTCTCTTTCAAGAACCTCCGTCTCAGAAACAAACAAAAAACTATAACGCATCAATCATTTATTACAAAACACCAATTGAACCATATTTTACAAAAAGCAACCCCTCCGTTCACAGACGCAACCACGAAAAATTCCAATTCATCTTAAACCGTTACGTTGCGAACAAAACATCTCTGGTATCAATCTCTACTCGCTACAGAAGTAAGTAAGAGTAATTTATTCCACGGTATTCGTCAATATTAATGAAAACTGTGACCCTATAACGCGATCCAATTTCACCCCGTTCCACGGTTCACCTTACCCAATCTTCATCAACATCCAATCCTTCATTCCTCAAAACTGCAATGACCGCGATCCTGTTCCAATATCCTCGCTTCAGAGCCTCCAGCGTGAGCGTCGTTAAACTGACATTAAAAGTACTCGTCGATGGAACGATCATCTTTTTTTTTTTTCCTTTTCTCCTCCACCTCCCAATCGACGCCGATCCGAACTTTTACCAGTAGGCGTAACAGTCGCCGTTATATAATGTACTTGCATGCATATAGTGGCTGGTCGTTATCGTGGTAGTCGGTCGTTCCTTGAAGGGCTGTCAGGTGAGAGTGAGCCCTCGAGCGTAGGGAAATAGGAGTGCTATCGGGGTGAGAAAGGCGGGACGAGTGGGTGGGCGAAGGGTGCCAGAGGGACGAAGTGAGAAAACTGAGAGAAAAGGAGGGAACGAGAAAGAGAAAGAGGAAAGAGAGCGAGAGGAGAGGGCTCTCAGCTTTCGCGAGTATTATCTTGTCAGCGCGGATAACGACACCTCGGCGTCGTTCTACAGCCCTCATCAATTATAAATCCCGGCTACCTCTTACTACCAATCGCGATATCCCTATCTCGGGACCCGCAATCGCAGATCGAGACGTCTCATTATCTCGCTAGTCGGCCATTGCGGTTTCGTTACAGGAACCTCTACCGACGAAACGGGTAGAAAATTCGATGGCGTGTATCGTTGCGAATATTGAGGCAGCAACGCTCGATATAAAATGGTGGTACGATCATCGATGAGAGTTACGGATGAGAGTTACGGATGAGAGTTAAGGACGAGGTTTCGGTACGTAATCAGATTTTGGTTATCAACCCTTTCGCTGTATCGGAGAACCATTGTTGTCTTGGATCGAGTTAAGTGTGTCATTGGTGACTATATTCGGCCGCTGTGCGAACTGTATATATATTTTGATACAGAGAACCTTCTTTAAAGTATCTGCGTATAATTAGATTGCGTTAAATTAGATAATTTAGTATATGAAACTATAAAAAAGATTATTCGGTAACCGGTCGCTCTGTGTTCCCTGTTGATTCACGTTGTTGCATAAACGCGGCGAAACGACCCCATAAGTAACATGTAGATAAAATTGAAATGTCAACGTGGGCGTTAAACAGCATCGTAATATCCTCGCCGTTTAGATGAATCAATGTAACAGGTTACCAGGGGTGTTTATAGAATCCGAGAAACGCAGGCTCGTGAAATTTACTCCGAATCATTTCTGTTCGGTTTACTGTTGTCCGTTGACGAGCAAGGAGCTGTAAAAGTCGCGTTAATTTGTAATGAAAGAAGATGTCTCGGGTACGAGATTTTCTTTTCGTGAAAAGAAGACATTAAATAGGCACAGGCTGTTCGTTTCTCGTTGCAGGTTATTCAAATAGAATCGAAAAGTCGCGCCTATTTATGAAAAAAATACTAAAAGAGACGGTCGGCGACAACGATCGATAGAAATTTCACAAAACATCGCGGAATAAAGATGTTTTGAGAACACAAACTAAGAATATCAACGCTAATGATACAAATAACAAAAAACCTGGAGTACAACTTTATCCAAATTAAAATTTAATTAACGTTCAACCATACATTTCATATTTCTTTCAAACAATTTTTCACAAAATTCTACGCTTCAAAAATCGTCGAAAACGTTGAACAGTTCCGCATTAAGCTGCACTCGCTAACGAGTCGGCGGAGGTCGCGGAATCGTTGGAAAATGTAAAGCTTTTGGCTATCAGGGGTTAACGATCCCGTCATTAAGAAAGTCCAAATGAATGGGCTTTGTCGGCGCGTCTCAAACGCGGAACCATTTCCCTCCATTGCGAGGAATTCCTTGATCCGTTTGACTGTTTCCATTTTGTAAAAAAAGAACCAAGGTGCGGCAGGTCCACTCCTGATGGACAAATGGTGTTCCGTGTAATGAACGGTTCTAGTTTTCTTAATAAAAAGTCGCTACCATTCCCTCCGCCTTCTTCCGTTCGTTCGGCCGGACACGGTAGATACATTTTCTTGTCACAGGAAACGATCCTCCTCGCCGGACGTCGTAGCTATCAAGACGATACCTGTTACTAATGGCGTGGACGATGATGCTTGACGCCGAGAAAAACATTCCTCGTTTTAGGATCTTCTTCGGGTTGCATAGCGATTTAAAATTCTTCGAGATCCACAGAACTTTGGGTACGCGTGAAATCGTGTATTTAGTAGCGCGAAATCGAGCGTGTTTTTGCGGACGCGAGAAGTATTTTTTATATTTTACACTGTTTCAAAGAAAATAATTATTGGATCTACTTATAGGAAATTGTGTAATATTCAGAGAATAAAATAGAAAAATTCATTAACACTTTGTAGTCGAGAGGTGACTCTCGGTCACCACTTGGATCAATGCAGCGACTCGAATCGCGTGTAATATAATTATTTTATTTCGACTTTTCGTGTATTTTTACGTTATACAAGACCTAATATCGAATCTTAAGCTTGGTAGTTTTGCTTCCTGGGATATTTTAGATCACTCTTTAGGGCACTCTTCAAAATGCATTCTCTGTTTCTCGAGACAAATGTCGCAAAAATGCGTCTTTCGAGTGCAAAGGGTTAAATTTTAGAGCTTGGAAATTATTAACTCGTGGTTTGATTCACTTTAATTATTAACGATCGATATTTTGTTTTTCATAAGACGAAGGAATGTTGGTTAATTTTAGAGATAATATTTATGTTAATAAAAGAGAAACAGTGCCTATGTGCGTTAACAAGAGTAACCATTTTATGTGACTAAATTGTATTGAAATTTTCTATTCATTTATTAAATTACACAGGTTCCACCCTACAACAAGTGTTTTCTTTTTTATAATATAAGCGTGATAGCCTATACACCTATACCCCATACTAGTTACCGAGTATAGCCTTCCGACCGTTAAGGGTTATTGCTCGTTCTGAAACTGATTTACGAAGGAGTGTTTATTGTAAGGAAATGAAGTTGTAAATGTTTAATCATTTCCTGGGCGAGATGATTTGAATAATTACACGTTTAGCAGAACGTCGTTTCATCGAGACACCGTTGTGACATAGTTGTCTGTTAGGTTGCCTAACTCTAGGAACGAGCATTATGTATATTAGGGTCGGTTAACCCTTTAACGGGCACCCTGTGGCCGGTATTCATCAAAGAACGTCTGGTTGCTCAATTTTAGGTGCAAATGCGATATAGTATTCTATCTTTCGCTATTACCGAATTCTTCACGCTTCGCTCTAATTTCAAATGTTTGCCATATTTTTATAACGTACTAACAATTCAATGAGAAATACAACTAAAAATATTCAGCGAAATTACAATAATTAGTTACGCTATAATTGAGATAGAAAGTAATTTAAAATTGGTAGATTGAAATCGCTCGAGCATCGAAAGGATAAATAATTATTGCACAATTATTTTTATTCCTTGCGAATGTCTTAGCAGGGTTGAAATCTAGGGGATTTAAGGAACGAGTTTCGCCGTAGTACCATTGGTGACCGAGCGGGTCGCTGGCTGCGAAAAAAAAGTTACCCCTTAAGAAAGAATTCTGCCGCATCGATGCGATGAAGGGTCGAAAAGGGTGTGCTGCTTTATCGACCCTTGTGTTCCTCCATGCTGGTGTCATTTACAGATTCACCACTAGATCGGTCTGACGTATCGAGAATTTTCTAAACTACCCCTTCGGAGGGTTTCTTAATTCCTTTCATTTGTATTTTACAGTATTTAATTGGAGAAAAATAATTAGAATAATTAGATTCAGATCGTTGGAAAGATTCAGGTTTATGTGGCTTATTACGGAGTTGATTAATTAAGTTTCAGTGGAGGTCATTAAGTCCCTCTTCCTTTGTTTGCCGTGGCAAGTTTAAGGGTGTTAGGAGATTGAATTTTAATGAACCATGAAATAAACCTCTTTAAGGATACACCGTGATGAATGTATCACGATTTCATGGAAGTATTGAGATTCTTCGGACTCTCGCAGTTCAAACTTTTAGAGTTTTTAAAGAATTAATGAAACCTTTAACGTTGACGATGTATTAAAATCATTTTCTAAGATATTCATACAGCGGAAGTAATATATCTTATAATTTGTCTAATTCATCTCGGATAATGCATCTCAGATATATTTGTTACTTTTTTTATTAACCCTCTATGGGACCGTGTGACTTAAAAGTTACAAACTGATGTGTCTATATTTGAAAAAATTAATATTTTATTTATCACTGCACTATTAAATTTGATTACTGTATTACCGTAGCGACACCACGATCCATCTACGGTAATTATTAGTTAAAACATTTTCAAATCAAAGTGAAAAATTGTAATCGTAATTTTTTCTCCGATAAGCAAACAAAATTCGAGCTATAGAGGCTTAAATTTATCAGTCTAAAGATATCAAGAATCCATTTAATCTTTTCCCTCAGCTACCCATTTTACCTATATCAATTATCCAGAGCAACTAAATGAATTACTTCTACAAACAAAACTAGAAATAAAACAAGGGATGAAAAATAGCAACCAGTTAAAATTATTCCGACCGCTCCATTATTTTCTAAAAATTAAACAACATATTTAATCCACAAAATAACCCAATCTAATCTACAATACAATCCACAAAATAAATCATTTTGTACGCCTAAATTATCCAGACGCGTGACAAATTTCTACTTCCCACATTTTTACTATCAGAAACGCCAATGCAGTTTAATCCATACGAACGAACCAAGAATGATCAATGTCGAAACCCGCTGGTTTAATTCGAATTGGCGCGTTAAAACTATACTTAAGACTTTCACCACGGAGCGGGTGATAAAGCAAATTTTAGTATCGACGATTTAAATGGCGGGCTGTTCCTCGGAATGTAATATCGCGCGGATAACAACTCTTGTTTTATTCGCGGCCGCGCAACGCTCTCCTGTTTACGACTATTATAAAATATATATAGATACGTGCTTGGATACGTACGTACACGTGTATACAGGGCTGTCCGTGTCCGTTCTCCGCGGATGTATCGTGGCGGGGGCAGAAATATCTCGAGCGTGTAATAAAGCACCGAGAAAAATGTCGAAACTCGAAACCGAGACGAAGCGCGAGCTGCATAATGTACGAGTATCATACGTCACAATCAACTGCACGCGGCGCCAAACGCTTATTTCTCGCGATGGCGCTGCCACGCTATGAAATTACACCAACTTGACTTACGTTCGCGAACGACACCCTGACGCAGTTTAAAACTCCGCCGGCCAGGCAAAAATAATTTTCTCGTATATTTAATGCTGTATTTACGTCTATCGCAGCCCCCGCGGATCTGTGTTTCCTGGTAATCAGCATTTTCCAAGGGGTTAACGAGAAACGAGAAGTAGGGGATGGTATTGTCGAACGACGAGAAAGGTTTGCCCTTTCCTTTGATTCATCGTTATTTAAACGGTATACAGGGAAGACTATTGCTTTCCGATCTCGGAAAATTGTACATATCGCTTCTTAGAATTTTTATATTCTTATTAATTTTCACAAATACTGTTTAATCCAGAACGTATATAACGAATAGGTACACGTCTTATTAACACATTGAGGACGACGAGATTTCTCGTGTTTTGTATTTCAGATCTTGAAAAGGTGAGAATAGGAAACGACGATATATGAAAGGTTGCTTTCAAAGAGTTATTCGTTCGGTTGAAATTTTAAATTAAGAGCTATGTTTAGAATACAATTTATTCTCGAAAGTATATAACCAAGAATTTATTCGATCGCAACTTTATTCCCTAGTAAGTTTTACTGAAACAAGGTCCCGTCGTCAATGTGTTAATACTCAAAAATCGTGGATTTACATAATTTTCTGTTTCTTATTTTTATATCCAAATGTTTTCCAGATTTTTATATCCAATTGGTAAAAATAACTATATTTCACAATAACTCGTTTAGCAAGTAACTTACCTATATAATAACGAGTGTTATCGGTGACCTTAAATATTCAACAACCAAATCTCCATCGATCGCTTCATCTCTACTTACCTTAATACTTAATCACCTCGAGCTAAATCCTCGGACAATCAAACACGTACCAATACCCAGCTACCCTCTCAAACAATCAGATTTGGCGTACTAAAAAAAAGGAAACAGTACAACCCGCCGTTAAAGCGGTCGATAATCGGCGGAGCAGCTCTATCTGCCGGATCCATCGAAAATATGATACCATATGCTAATAACTCACGCATGGCTCGTCGTAGAAAAAAGGAGGCACGGGGAAAACGAAGCAAGGAAACAGGGTAGCGGCGGTTAGGCTAACCGCACGAGCCGAGCCGTATTATGCTCGCGAGGACCGGTATAAAGGCATCGGGATTCCGCATTGTGGCCGCGTTTTCACGGCGTTGGAGCAACAGAGGCCATCGTTGGGCTCGCTTAAGGTCAGGCAGAGGCTTTTAAACGGTCGAGGAACGAGACAGAAGCCAGATAGGGTTGCCTCTCCGGATGCGCGCGAGAAGGGCGCCACAAACGCGATATGTACCTGCAATGCTGCTGTCCGATCGAATCAGCAGTCGGCTCGTTTCACCGGATATTCGACGTACAAAAGCAAACTACGCGGCCAGGGAAGCTCGAACAACGAGCCACGAGCCGCAAAGTCGTGCCCTGGTTCGGGATCGGTTTTCTTGTTTACCTTGGCATCTGTGCGTGCGGGTACGTTGAGCCGCGCTAGCGATACTCGAGGAATTTATTTTCAGAAGAAAATATTATGAGCAAAAATTTTACGTACTGCTTCGAATTCGGGAATGTATGTGCGATTCTTGTTACGCTGTTGCTTCGATTCAGGAACGTATTATAATTTTTTTTTTTTTGTTTGGTGATACGTAGGGTGTTGATGGAAGGTGGAAATATTGTAAGCAACGTGTTTCTTCGATTTAGGATATACGATATTTATTTTTGCTTTTTTTGGTAGTGTAAGGGCTGATAGTGCAGAATTAGAGGGTAGTACTTTCAGGGTATATTAATATTTGAATTTTGTTAATGAGGTAGTTTGAAAGGAAAATAGGGGTATAGTAGGGGTATAATAAATTTAAATGTTGTGGTATCGTGTGAGTGGATGGATCATAAAGGTGTTGCGAAGTTTATAAGATTATTTTGAAACAGTCATACCTACTAAGAATTTGGAAATGGATATATCTTAGGGCGGTAATTGATATGATATTTTATTCACAGAGTGGTGCAATTTTTGATGTAAAATAAAATCACAGACAAATTTTAACATGTCGCTTTTAACACTAGAACTACCAAAGTGGTCAAAATGACCCGTTCGTAATTTTCTACAGAATCTTTATAAATTAAGTACGGTGCCTTTGGCCAGATTTTCCGCGATTTTCTATTAAAAATATAGATAAACTTTTGTCTGAATTGCGTTACATATTATTTTATATACTTTCCACTTTGATTTCTTCGGTAGAAATAAGTATACTTTAATCGTCGGTAGTTCTAGTGTTAAAAGGATATGATTATAGTAAGGTTAGCAACGATATTTTAAACACAATAAATAGTTCTATCAACATATACTTTTAGCGCGATAGAAAAAAACTTTGTTGCTCCGAAAACACTGTTAAAAGTGAAAACGACACGGGCTACGGCCTTTTTCAAAACACATATTTCATACCTACCGTGAAAGCAGTATTTTCACGACGATCCTCTGCAGAGAATGAACAAAAAAAACTCGACTCGTCGGTAAAACAATATATGAACAAACAGGGTCAGTGGAATAGGAATGGCCATTGGCTTTGAGCAACGAGTTTGTCGATTGATCGACATCAGCCCCAAACCCATCAATTGGTCGAATCCGTCCCCCATCTGACGGACAGGGTGGACGCATTTCGATTTCCACCCCCTGCGTGCGAGGGTGCGTTTGTCATCAAACGGTTCGGCCATGCTTGAAATTTCGTGCGATACAGCCATGGAATATCGATATTCCCTGCCAGCGTTCCCGGATTCCTCAAGGACGACATCAAAGAACGTTCTTCGTGACGTATTACATGGAGCATACATACAATCTTTCTGACAAAACGCGAAAGTCTACAATTTTACCATCTGTCGCACCAATACCAAACTATTTTATTTCCACTTACAATATCAATTCTACTACTCGGTCATTGTTCAATTAATTATTCCTCGGACACGACAATAGCAAAAACGTGACTCCTAATCCTGCCACCATGAACAAACCCATAGGGTTGCGGAGTGGGCAATCAAAATTCTCAACTCCGACTCGGACTCCGACTTTTTCACATTTATAACAGATTATCTGTATTTATACGTATAGCCAATTTCAGATAAAGTAATATATTTTATTCATTTTTGTCGTTTTTTCCGTCAACATCATCGCGTTTCACCGCTCTTTATGTAGTCACGACTTAACACGTTTCAGAATTTACAGTTTCCGAAATTTAACCCTCTGCACTCGAACGTCTCCTCTCAGGGGACATCAGAGTTTATTAACACTAGATTTACGGACCTTGATTGGGATCATTTTGATGGGTACATTAAAATACAAATATTCTGTAATATAATTAGTTCACTTTACTTTAAATCGATGAATTTTTATTAGCAGAGATTCACTTAGTATATTTTTCGTATATAAATTTTCTTTCGAGCTTACAATTTCCGCTCGCGCACTTGTTAAACTTAAACCCTAAATTAGAACTACGTCAAATTGACGGGTTCCGTAAATCTAGTGTTAATGATATTAATGATTACAGAGGATGGACTTACGTCGTCATAACTTTTTTAAAAACTGCATATTCCCTTGAACTTCTCTATTTCAAATGGCAAGAGATAGCAAATCAAAAAGTATGCTATATACCGAAATATGGAACTATTTGTACGCTTTCCCATAAAAATGTCTCGAGATGGCTCCGAGTGCAAAGGGTTAAATCGGCATATCTTCTTCCAACTCTGCCCCCGACATTCAGAAATCCAGTGTATTCCAAACTCGGAACTCCGAATTCACGAGTCCGACACCACCGTCCTGCAACATCGGCCATCAGCCAATTTCGATCCTCCCAATAAAGAAAGACTTAAAGAGTTTGAAACGAAAAGCACCGTTCGTCCGTCACACGTCGGGAAAAGAGAGTTCCGTGAAATTGGCCCCGACATCACCGAGAGAAGATAATACCGAAGCTCGACCAGGTCTCTCCTCTCCATCGGCTCGCTCTTTCTGCTCGCGCGAGAATCTATGCTGGCATAGCGCATCGTGATTCTGGTTTCGAGAGAATCCAGCCTCCCTGCGTTCCACCCTCTCTATCCCACCCCCGAAGAAATAAATCTTCGGCCCGGGGCTCTACATCACCGGTTGGCAAGCAATTTGGGCCCCGACGATAACTCATACATGCATCGATAGTACCTGTTCCCCTCTTTTCCTCGCGTATCTACGCCGCATCGTCCGTGTGCGCGTTTCCCGTGCCTGTATACGCATAATATATTATGTATGTACGTATATAAGCCGAGGAAACCGACGGAGAAGATGCACGATGATTCGGTGGCCGTGCCACGATCTTTCGAGCGGGCGGAAACGAGACGGGGGTATCACGGTTTGGCAAGGATCGAGGAAGAAGCGAGACGTCGCGGCAAGGGATAGGAACGAGCCGATGGAGGGAAAGATCACTGCCAATTTTTACGCGGGCCTCGATTTTGAATCGCGTCCAATCGATTCGGCGAACGATGATAGTCTGGCTTCTGGGATTGTACGTGTCGCGTGGTCTTCGTGTTGCGACTTCTTCTTTTCCTTCGGAGGCTTCGTGGCTAACTTTGGATTATTTTTTTCTTCTTTTTGTAATTTGTTACCGCATAAGTTGTTTTCGCAGTGTAGTTAGAAATTTTACTGATCGTTGGAGTATCTGATTCTTTATCGAATTGATTTAACCCTTTGCACTCGGTGAGAGCTACGGTGCTCTCAGAATTGAAAGAGCTCTTGGTATACCAATCGATACAGTTTTTGTTGATATAATATAATAAAAATATACATAGCAAAATTTAAGTATATTGTTTAATAAATGATAGCGAATCATATGTGAATGAAAATATAAATAATTCTGTGGTACAGAAAACGTCTACTTAATTTTTAAAGCCGTATATATACGCTGTTCGTAGCGAAAGGGTTAAAATATATATGAAAGTTATTGGTGATAAAGTTCGGTGTAATTGATTAGCTTATTTAGCGAACTTAGATACAGAAAACTGGAATTATTTTCGTATATGTAATTTATAAAAAAGTAAAACTTCCAATAACTGTATTTCTTGTCGAGACGAGAACTAATTCTAGAATATAAATTTTTTTTAGCGTTGTTAGAAGCATATTATTGGCAATATTGATATAAAATATTGAACGCCGATGCTACATTTTTTTAAAAACAAATAAATTTAATTGATTACCATACTGGTATAATCAGCACGATTAATAGTTTCTTCAATGATCTATCTTCTCTGTAGTCGAATGATCATATTATTTAAATAATAAGCAATTAAGCTAATCTTACATAAAATCTTATTTCCGTGACGACCGAACTAAGGAATATCGAGTCGTCCTTCGTTCAATACGCTTTCAACATCCGCAAGCGCATTTCCGGATATGGTTTGTACGTTACGTAAGCGTATCGCTCGGTTTCTTATGTAAGCCCTGACGGTACATAGGTAGTTTCGTACGTCTTTGCATATAATTAGAAGAGCATTGAATCGCCCTCCATCGGACGTCTTTTCACCATGAAAAAGCAGGATGGGACCACGGGGGTAGGTCTACCTCGCATCCGAGTCACAGGGACGACGACTCTCTCTTTTTTTTTTTCATCCTTGACAAAAAAAAGGTCTCCTTCGTTCGATGAAAAAAAGGGTTGAACGCTCCTTTACTAACCGGCAGGTACATGCCTGTGACGTGTTCTAGAGCATATGCATATTACCTGACAATGGACCATCCGGAAGAGGGCAACTGAATTAGACCAGTGCCGTACGAAACTGGTTTAAAATCTGATCACAAAATTCAAATAAAATACCTTTCTTAATTCCTTTTATTTTAACAAACTATTTAGCCTGTACAATTTAAATTAAAAACAAATTCCAAGTCGCACAATTACAAGGAACACAAATGAAACTTATAAAAAGAACAAGGAGATCGGTATATTAAAAATTGCTAAAATTATTTATATTTATTTAATTCCTCACTGTTAAAACTATCCAAAATTTAATTTATTTATTTTCCTACTGTTCTACTC
>SMSQ01022448.1:0-12908 GCA_019453375.1 Ctenoplectra terminalis | reverse complement strand
TTCAAACGAAATCTGAACTTGAAATCTAAGTTCACGCGAAAGATCGACTTCCGTCCGATTCAGTCCGATTCAGGGTTAATGCGCCGGGTCATCCTGTACTTATTAAACCATCATGATGGATACGTTTTAGAGGACTAACGCGTCATAACGTTAACCTGTAGCCTCCAGTGGTTAACGTTGGTCTCTGTTCCCATTGTTTAATGTAACTTGACGGTTGATTTTCTGCAAAGCACTTAGTCCTTGTTAAAAGTTCATTAATTTGATTCATCCTCGAAACGCTCTTGCTGCAGCAAGAAACCAACACCGAAATATACTTTATTGTTACAACGAGCCTTCGAGTTTCTTGCCCGGATTCCTCCAGTCGGATCATTAACTATGTACTTAGTAACAGAGTTATGCTTGCATGTCGTTGTTTTAATTAAGGTCTCCCCCCCCCCGGCGCTGTAATAAATCACCTTTATTTTCGTTACGCTATTTATCGAATCGAAGAAGAAAGTTTGCAGTGATAAGTTTAATGGACCACGAATTTCTAGCAGCGATGCAACGATTCGTTGCAATGACTTTGGAACGAGCGTCGAGTAACCTGAAATAAATTTCAAGCGTGCTTCAACTGATCTTGAAATTATAATGAAATAATTTTTTTTAAGAGAAACGGATAGAAAAATTTAGTTAAACGACGTAATGTTAGCTCATCGGTTCATAACGCACATCGCGATGTTACAATAGGGTAAGTTTGGAATAATTGGACCACTTTTTGGAAAGAAGCCATTGCGTTGTTAGTCTTTTACATTTTTATTGTCTTGCACGAATTGAAGCAGCGCATAAGTAATTTAGAATATATACAAATCATACGACATATTCAAATATTTATTTCCCTTTTTAATCAAGAAATACCAACATTGCAAATGGACGGCTTCACCCGCATGTTCTGATTAGAACGTTCATCCGTTACAGATATAAAAAAATGTAACTCATACGAAATATGAAACAAGAGAAAATTAGTTGATACGTTGCTTTTTCTTAAATTTCCCACATAAATCAGAAATGTTCCCATGGTTAGAGCATCCATCATGAAACAACGTCCACACCTTACACATTCGACACAATTCTTGTTTGCAAAGGTCTCCAGATAGTTTTTTTTTAGTTTTACATTCTGGTACGCACGAAACTTTAAATGTAATTTATAATATGTACATATACGGTTCTGCGACAATTGTTAGTACGAGAATAATAATGAGTTTTATTCGTTTTATTTTGTGATATTAATGCTTGCCATTTTCTACAGATAGTCAAACTATTCCGGACTTACCCTATAAATTGGAAAATAAATTTATCTGAAATTTATCGATTTAGTTAATTAAATTTAAATTAACGATAAGTTTGCGACCAACCAATTCTTCTACAATGCGATCCAAAATCAGCTACAGAATTGCATAAGACAAAATTTTTTGACCAAACCCTGCTTCATTGAAGCTAAGGGGGAGCTGAATCCCAGATGTAATATTCAAAGTAACTTCGTTTGCGATTCAATCGCAATTCGCAAATCCGCGTACCGATTCCACGTGTTCCGCTCTTCTTTTATTCGTGACAGCGCAAGCGTAATTACCGGAGGCTCATTAAAATCGCTGGTACAATGCTGTTGCCGCCGTATTGATTGATCTTATTGTGCGTTGAACCGCTTTCGTGAGTATTATGCTGCGTTCAGACAGCCATATTAACTGTCCGTTCGCGATATTCCGAATTAAAATCACACTTTTGTGAGTCTCTCGTCCGGATGAAATTCCCCGCTTTTTACGAATTTCTTTTTTGCCGAGCATTAATAATGGAGATTCTCTTTTAGATTGCCTATTTCCTCCCCGTCCATCCAGTTCATTCGGCTTTGTGCCGCGTTGAAACATTTTCGCGTTCACGTTATCCGCGTTCTTTGCTCATACAAGATGAAAATTTCTCATTGAGATTGATTTTTTTTTAACGAAACGTAGAGATCGTAATACGCTGTCTCGTTTCGTTTTCAGCTCGTTGACTTTAGAAAGAGAAATTTCTTGGTAATCCGTATGATACAGTAATAAATTATTCGAGTTCTAAATAATATACGACAGTCAGCTCACTTTTTCTCTTTCCACAATCTTTTATCCCATTTCATCGATATTTAGTGTCTTTAACAATTTTATATATCAGCAAAATATAAAGAATTCTACTGCGACGACTCTCCTACACTCCACCACCACAGAGATTCCACCAACACGGACTTTTCCGCGAGTCCTCGGAAACCGTACGATCCGTACTTATACCGATCTCTCTCTCTCTTAACTTCGGTATCTCTGCGTCTAAGGCAGGAGCCTGCCAGGATATCTTATTAACGAGTCAACTAACAGGCCCCGGACGAAACACCCTTCCTTTCCTTTTCCCATCCTCTCTCACCTCAACCACCACAGTCAAGAGCCACACTATATTAACCAAAACCAAGACAAAGATCAAAGTTCCTGTGATCACTCAATTTCTCTGAATCTTCTTCCACCGCTCCTGTAATCATCAACTCCGTCTCCAAACTTAGCCGTTAACTGTATCAACCGCCAGCGGCCAGTAGTCACGCGGCCAGTATAAATCATACGCAAGTTGTTTCGTATCTCCGTCCAAGGTCGTATTTTTGCACGATCAATCCGGCTGATTTATACATCGATCGTCAGTCATACGACAACGTGACGCGTATCGTATGCGGCGAGACGTCCGTTCATCCATGAACACTCCTCTGTATAACAAGCTCCTATAGAGTCTTCCTTGCTCCGCGTTCAGCCTGTCCCCGGTGGCTGGGCCTCCGAAGCGCGCAATCTGGCGCCTGTGTCGGGACGTCTATTTGACGGCCGCGATTTCAGCACGTATCCGTGGCTGCAAATTGCATTTTGCAGGGGGCAGCACGATTATGTGCACGTGGCTTGTCCGTACAAAGGCGTATTCAGGGACCGCGTTATGTGTCGGTCTCTTGCATCCGTCGACAGCAGCAGCGTGTCGCTGGAACACGGACGGCGGCCATTTAGGTGTCACACGGGCGCACACCACTGCCACGGATACACGCATCCCTGCATCCGGGTCGCGGAGGCCTGCAGCCTCCGGATCGACCGTATTTCAATGGATTTCAAAAGCGGCGTTCTTTTGTGCGATTCTCGCTTTGGGATTCGATACTTGTTGCTCCCTTGCACGCCAGCTCGCGCGACTCGCCGCGTTTATTGCACAATCTTCTTTGCGACGATGCAACGACCCTGTGAAATCGTGTGCACTGGGTTGGCCGACGAGAAGGGAACCGTCGGTTAACGTCGGTATCGGGATATTAACCCGATAGTGCCGCCTGTAAGTGCGCCGCATCTGTGAAATGATAATGTCTGATGGGGTTGGTAAATGCTGAGAGATGTATTTTTGAGAAGATTCTCTGAGAGATAGAGAGAAAAAGAGAGAGAGAGAGAGAGAGAGAGACTCTGGGAGAAGATCCCGATGGTGGTTGAAGATGGTATCGCGGAACAGTTAAGTGCTGGTTACGATGTTATTGGACGAACTTTTTTTGGATGTATATAGTGAGATTTAGAAGGGAAGTGAAACTGGGTGTTTAAGGTGCGTTTATTTTATTGCTCAGGAGATAGATGTTGGGGTTTAGTAAGTGGATTTTGAGGCAGTGCGAAGGCGAGGGAACTATATTTTTAAATTATGAGGCAAGGATAAATGTTGTACGAGGTGGTATATTATCTGGAAACGAATTCAGGTAAGGAGTGGAACGAACGGGTAGCTTTATGAGAATCAAGCTCTGTACATTTTACAGAAAATATAAGTCCAACTTAGAATTTTTTATTTTTTTGTGTAATGCTATTCTATAGGTGATACCTAGTAGAAAATGTCAAATTCGCGAGGAAGGCGGACAGTCGTCAGCGAGAGCGTTGTCTCCGTGCTGCGCTTGTCTTTAACGAACAACTCGGAATGAATGGAAAAATGAAATAAATGTATATCCCATCCAAACCTAGGTAGAATTTTCCGATGCAGAATAGAAAAAGATCTCTCACCATTCCGCTCTTAAGTATAAATTGCCGTAACACTCTTACACAAGGCTCGAAATAAAATATTATTTTTCATTTTTAAACAAATTCTGTTCGAACTTGTATGGTTCGTTTAACAAAATATCTGTTTCTACGGGATTTTTGTGAAAACTGTTGTTATCCTTGGCAACTTCTTCAAAAAAGTGTTCCCATTGAACAGATACATCCCCAACGGAAGAATCTTCGTATCATTTGATTAAATTAACAGAATTACCCGACTAAATTACATCATCGCTCAATACCAAACTACAATCGATATAACAAAATAACAGCGCACAGCAGCGTCGTACGATACCAAACGGTTCGTCGCAAAAATCTCGAATTTATAGAAACATAACAGCGTAAAGTTTCAACCTGACGCGGCAAGTGTGCGATACACGCGCGCGATTAAGCTTCCGCGGGATAACGTTTGTAAATTATAAGCGATCCGTGCGTGCTGGAGCATACTCGCAGCGTTGCAGCTGCTTGAATTAAATATTTAAGCCGTCGGAGTGCTGAATGTCTGAGCGGCGCGTTTTCGTTGCGTAAAAAACACGCGAGAGCACACCGCAAAAGTTGCTCGCGCCTCGAATCGGGCGGAGACATGCATAATACGGATTTAACCGTGCGGCCGGAACAAGCATTTCACAGGCTTCCGGCGCGACCGTGTGGTCCATCGATCCTCCGTTCGTCGAATTCAAATTGACGTCGTGGAAATCGTAATTTCGTTCGTCGACCGGCATTAAATCGTTCTGGTCCGTTTGTCGACGCTTTTCCGCCGAAACGAGCAGCTCTCTAGGTACCCGAACGTATTAACAAGACCCAACTTCCCCGCTCTTCTCGTTGATTCTCGTTTCAAGATCTTTGGCGTTCATTAACGCTAGGTTTGAGGGCATCGATTGAATTATTTTTATTGGTGCATTAAAATACAGATTTTTCGCAGTATCATTAGTTCGCTTTACTTTGAATCAATAAATTTCTATCAACAAAGATTTAGCTACTATAAATTTCATTTTGAGTTTACGTTTTCCGCACGCATACCGAAACAATCTGCTACTGCATGAAATTGACGGGTTCCATAAATCTAGCGTTGAGACGTGAAAACGGACTGTTCGCAGGACGTTTGAATTGTTTCTGGAAAATATTTCGTTTCTTTCGTGTTCCTGTCGATGTCTAGGACACTTGGAAGGACTCGACGAATTTTTTATTTATCCGTTTAACGTTTTTTATTACTCGTTGCGATGGTTAACCAAATTTGGTCATTTATTTCTGACATTGTGTGTCACTTTTATCTTTTTCTCAAGTTTTTCCGATATTGATCACAGAAAACGGTTGTGACTATTATTTACCGACTCTTCCAACATTTCTCTTTCGGAACAATTTTATGATGGAAGATCGTAATCTTTTTTTAATCTTTGTCTGTTAATTTTTAACCGAACCTGATACAGAACATTGGATACTGTACTTTTAAACTGTACGATGCAAAACATTTGATACCGTACTTTTAAACTCCATCAAATTCGTATTATGGTACGCATGCAAAGTATCCGATGATGCTTACGAAGCTATTGTTATCTGGAAACTTTTAAAACTTCAGCTTTCGAGTGGCTCTAATTAATTTAATACGAGAACCAAAGTTACCTATTGTGTTTATCAAATAAACGAAATTGCACGCTCAAAACAATGACTATTCGTTCAAGCACTCTCCTCGCTACGTTCAATGACATTTAATGTTCACGATATGAATAGTAGCGAAATAAGAGACATTAACCGTGACGATAAATCGTCCAAATGCGGACAAATTTATACATACAATCATAAACTACGATATTTATTATTTATTCTTCCAAACAAAATTTAATACTCGACCTAATTAATGATATCCAATTTATGCCTTCAATTTATAAAGACTCGACACGGTCACGCACGTTCACGCTTATTTCTAATTCTCCTCGTTGCACGAACGACAACAGATACAAACGATCAACCGCACAGAGGATTCTCCCTTAAAAAATCCTCACCCTCGCTTTATCCTCGCTTGTCCCGTCTGTCACGCGTTTCCCTCCTAGTTTCGACACGGCTACAACCCACGAAGTCACACACAGGATTCGGACACGACTCGCTCTCGAGCCCCCTTGCGTTCGAGTCCAGTTAATTCCGTCGGTGTTCGCGTGCGCATCGACGTTTACATCGTTTCGCTCTTAACACGGCGCCGTCGGCCGGTCGAAAAATAGAATTCATTTGAATAAATCGCGGTGAACGAACCGTGGCGCGTCGGACCCGTTTAAAATAAAATCGAGACTTTAAACGCGACGAGGCTCGAGGCAGCGACGCGAACTACCGGTAGCGGATCCCAAATAAACCAGAGGCAATATCGGTCGAACAAGTTGGCGTCCACAGAAATTGAAAATCCGCATTCTACGCTCGCCTCGGGATAAACGTTCCTTATTCGCTTATTCGCCAGCGTCGTTGGAATACCTCGCACGTTGTCCGATCGTCGACGCCGATGTTTGCCGAGAAACGAAAGTCTCCGTGAATTCCGGATGTTGCCAGCGTCAGCCGCGCGGAGATCTCTGGGAAAATTCACCTTGTAACTTCGTAACCAGCTTCCTCTTCCTCCGTCTCTCTTTCTCTGTGTCTCTCTGTGTGTCTCTCTTTCTCTCTCTCTCTCTCTCTTTCTTCCTCTTCGTCGTTTGCTTTGATCTCTGGGTATTTGCGAGTATGCACGCATATTCGCACGCTCTCGTGCTCCTGCACGCGAGTGCCTGGTTCCAACGGCCTTGGTGGATTACAGAATTCGCGGAATTAGGCGCCGCTGGGGTGTACACGCGTGTTCGCGTTGCTGGAGACTTTGCGAGCTGCATGCACGATCGACCGATGACTTACCTTCGTGCAGAGGAGATGCTCGCCGAGGGTGCGAAACGACTCCGAATAGCGAACAGTGAACTCTGAACTCCGAACAGCGAACTCCGAACCGTGAATACCGAACTCCGAACCCAAAACGCGAAACACAAAAGCCGGAACATAAAGGCCGGAATTTAGATCCAGAATTCCAGGTTTTGGATCCTACGTATTTGATTTTTGATCCAGACTTGAATCACGAGGTCGAAGGGAGCGAGGAATGAATAGGCGGAAGCTTCTTTTCTATGAATTCGTTGTGGTACGGGTGTAGAGTTGGAGTGTTTGGAATTATTGTATGAATTAAATTTCTTTATTTTTTTTTTTGAAGTAAATTGGTGGATCATCTGTACTACTATTTATCCAAAGCTCCAAGTATGTAAAAGAAGATTTCTTATATTTTGTTTTTATTTATAATCTCTTAATATCTTCGTAAACAGGTATACTGTTTACATAATTATAATATTCTATTGTAAGCATTTTTGCTCGCATTATGGCTTGGCCTGCGTCTCTTGACGAGTGACAGAGACCAGACCCAAGTGCCCATCTTAGGGTTAGGACCGCAGTATCTTTGGATCTTTGGTATAGAACAAAATATTAGCTTCGGAAGTACCGAGATATATACCCAGAATAAATCGTTAAAGCATCTTGATATTAGTTAATTACCTCGGACCACTTCCTACGCTATTAAAAATACAAATGAACCGATCATAGCATAAAAAATACTCACAACCACTCTCCAGTCCGCTTACGTCCAAAATACATTCGCGAAACTTCATTGCATACGAAAACGCGTATAAATTCATGCAAACAACCAGCACAAGCGGATGAATGCATACAACTACCGGTTTTACCGCCACATTATACGATCCTCGGAAAAACCGCATTACTTACGAGATGACCTAATATTATCCTCGAGCTTTGCTTGAACAGCGACCGGAATTGCGACGGAATAGGTCGCAAACACGCAATACTCTCGACAGGCGTTCGCTGTAACTACCATAACCGGTGAACCGCTCTTCGAGTGCGTGGTTCGCGTGCGTGTACCAGCGTATGGAGCGGACAATGCCACAGGCCAACAAGAAAAACGATTGTACTCGGAGAATTGCGAACGAAAAATCGATTCGCTCGTATATGGCCCATCGATTGGCTTTAGAACTGGACGAAACTCGTTGCGAAATAAAATTAACGATGAAAGAGAAATGTTCTTTTTCTTTTTTTATTATTTTTTGTCCAATTGTAGAAGCTAAACTTCTCGGAACTGCGTTGAGAATACTGTTGATATTTGTAGCTTAAAGATTCGTTGTGAAAATGTTCGAAGATTAGGTTTAAAATTCGCACGACTTGTTGCGAAATAAAATTAACCATGAAAAGGGAATATATATATTGTTTTTTCACTTCCTGTGATTATTGTTGTTATTTAAAATTACTGGTTAAAAGAAATTGTATTTATTAAAATGTAACTGGAGAAATGAAACAGATGGCAATTATATTTTTTGTTTCTTTTATCATCTTTAACTAGCAAGACAACGTTCCTTCATTTTAAGTTAAAGGTTCCTGTTATCTTTATTGTTACTAAATAACTGCACCGTGAAAAGATAACTTTGGTATTCTTGATAATATTCTTACCATCGTTATATGGATTATTGTTGCAATGCAAGTTTAAAAAGTTCGAGAAGACTTAAGAACTTAAAAACTTAAATATTTTTTTTTCTTTTTTTTGTTCCAGGTTAGTGCAATATTCCACTGGCACACAATTACAGTCCGATTCTCCAGAATTGGACCATCGTTTCGATTTATATCGTCGTAATTAGGTAAGCAGACACTCGCACAGCTTCGAGTTACATCGCGTTAAACGATATTGACCGATAAATCAAATTAATCTCACCAAAATGGAACACCGATCTATTCGCGGAGTAAATCATTCGTATTCCCATACTTTCGATGAAACAAGCTTCGTAAATTAGCTTGAATGAAGCCGCACGACGTCGGTTACTTTTCATTCTTTTTTTCTTTTTTTTTTCTTTGTTAACTCGACACGCGCATCGCGCTGGTTCGACGATGATAAAAATATTTTCGCGCACAAAAGCCTGCCTTATGCAGTCGGAGGGTTAACGATACCTCCAATTAGGAGGGTTCACAACACCGGCCAATAACGGGACAAATAAATTTATCATTTTAAACGTTCCCGACATGCGCATCGATGCTTTTGATTTAATTAAAATTCTACAAATTACGTGCATCACAGTTGCACGTTTATCGTTCCTCCCTGCCTCTCCAGCCAACCTCTATCTCTCTTTTTCTGTTTTTTGATGCGTTAATTAAAACCGGCAGCAAATTAATTGCGTATTTTTTCCATGGCCGCTTTGACGAGAGGTTCAGCGTCTCGAATACTCGAAGGCTCATCGAATTACACCGTTAACGTTGCAGCAAAATTTGACCCTTCTCTCTTCTTGCAATCGCCATCTCAAACGTTCCTGTCCGCAGTTTAAAAATTATGAACGAGGAAAACTTGGCGCAGCTCTGTGTTCCTTGAAATACTTGGTTGTCGTAAGAGTGTTTGTACGAGCATATTATGAGCAGCAATTTATGGTAGTAATTTTTCAAACTTGTTAAATGCATTTAAAGGTAAATTCAATATTGGAGCTTTTTACAGGGTTGAACTAGGGGAGCGACATTGGGTAGAAGTTAGGACGGTGTTTGGTTAAAAATACAAATCATGATTGATATTAAAGTACATTTTAATTCATGCCGAATGAGGTTGCTTCTTCAAGGTTTTTAATAACATTTAAGAGTATTTCATCAAAGCTTTACAAGGTTTCACTCGAGTAATACTCAAGAGTAATGGGAAATGTAACAAAGCTGCCATTCTTGGCATTTATCGGTATATTACACAAGAAAATGAGAATTCTACTTGATCGTTTAAAGAACATCGTCAAACGGAATGAATCTTCTATTCTGATCTAGAAACGTAAATTAGAATATGTAGTCGAGGATATTATCAAACACAGAGTACAAATTTCCTTTTTTTATTCCGTCCTTATCATTAGAATATAGTACGAGAAAATCATTAAAAATTGACTTGTATTTTTCCCTTATAGTCTTCACGCATTAAATAACAACAGACCCATACACCGTCAAGAAACAAGTCAAATCGTCTACAATCCAATTTTCACCCTAACTATTCAAATTCATTCTTCGCCTAATCTCCCAAAAACGGTTCAACAGCCCAATCGTTCGCATAAAAATACGACCATCGATCAATCTCATTTAACCAGACCATACAAACCACCCCAAAAAAGAGAACCATCCGGTAACACTCTCCAAGAAGTCTCGAACCTATCACGAACCTAACCATCAATCCCATAATCGCAGCCCGCACTGGGCGAACGTTGTTTCGGACGTTGACGAATTTCGTTATTGAATATTAATCCACGTCGGTTTATCGAGCCAAAAGTTTTCGCGGGGCACGGACAGGCTCGTTACTTTTTGAAATATCGACTCTCGGGGCGTTCGTATCGCGGATTCTTTCTTCCAGAATCCAGGGAGGAAAAGAAATATCCCATCACGCGTCTCGAGGCGAGCACGCGTATTAATGGATCGTTCGTTTTAACTATTGCACGACGGAAAAGCTGTCGCGAATGAATAATAGCTCCGGTGCCCTCTCTCCCCAACCATTTTCAACCATTTTCAACCATTTTCCACAATCTTCCCCCGCGAACGCGGTGGATTAATCGATAGTCAGTGAGTGTTTTCCTTTATTCGAGGCGAATCTGTTCGCTTGCTCGATTTAATTGATCGTAGCCAAGAACGACGCCGCCTCTTCGGTTCGGAGAAGCGTGTGCCGCGAGGCTCGTTCGATTCTCTGACGATTTAACGCAACCGGAATTATTCATGTCACGTAGCCCGCGTTTTATGCGGTATTGACGCCCTCCGTACTCCTCCCTTCGTACCTTTTCCGTCCTCGGTCCCCGCTCACGAGCAGGGAAAAAAAAAGGCCGCGAGATTCTTCGTGTAAAGAGGACCGTGCACGGTTTTTATTCGTGTAATGGGGTGTAGCTTGCAACGTGTGTTGGAAGCACCGAGATGGGCTATTGGATTCTCCCTGATTAATTTTATCGTCCCGAGGAAATTTGCGGGCGTTAACGATAATGGAGATGCTTCCGGTACTCGCCGCCATTATGTCGTGATAGTTCGTCGCGGCTACCTATTTGTGGAGACGTGAGATTGTTCTTGATTCTTGCGAGGTTTCAGATTTATGTCTAATTTTTTACGCGATACTATAATTAAGAAAATATTAATTACGTGTTTGGTATATTTGTACCTGTCTGTTGTGGATATTTTACAATATTTAGAAGATTTGGAAAAATAAGCAAAGCACGAATAGGTAAAAAGAATTTTTGATTAATCAAATTTAAGAGGGAATATAAAATATTTCCAATATTTTCAATATTTTATATTGTCTGTAGTATAATAATACTGTATAATATATTTTACAAGATTTATTATATTCACTCCTTTCAAGTTACTTGATGGCAATTATACATATTTTTAATCGTGAAAAAGTTGATCTTCACAATTTCCTAAATAGATATTTTAACCGAATGATATTCTACAATTTTACAATTTTACAATCTTTTATTGTTTCTCTAAGAAAAATACAAACACGAATCGAAATTAATTTGAGCGAAACCGCGAGTTTTAAAAGCAACCAGCCATCTTGTTTTCACCGCTATAAAACAAGAACGCTATTTAGTTGATGTCGCGTTTTATGTGAGAAACTCTTGTCAGAGAAGCATTTCTCTTTCTCTCTCTCTCCCCCCTCTCTCTCTCTCTCTCTGTTGATTTTCACAATAGTCCTGTGAAACTTAAAATAGTTTAGAAATGCAGATGGTTAAATTCGGGTTAAGTGTTCCTTTCCAAAGCAAAGCTAAATTTTCACAGTAGTCCTGTAAAACTTAAAAAAAAAATTTAAGAAAGGGTTAACAAAGGGTTAAAATTCTTCCTACCAGAACGAACAAGATCAATCTTCCTCTTTCAACGGTTACGCGTTGACTTTCCTCGCAAGGTAGCAAACGAGGGTGCAATGGCGGCGGGAAAGTTTCACGAAAGGCGAGCAAATCTCGGTTCGGTCATACGGAACTCGAAAATAACGCGTCCCTAGCATTCGTTACGCTATCCGCGCGAACTAATTACGACAAAGGGGAATATATGTTACGTTACGGGATTATGAAACTTCTGTTGTACTTGCCTGCGTCAACTAATTGCGACATTCTAAGATATATAGATACGCCGAGGCAACGAACGAGCAACGCCACGCAGGCTTTCCGACCAAGTTTCCAACGGCGTTTCATACGTTCTGGACGTGTACAGAGATACGAACAACAGGGAAATACAGAGGCATACCGGGTCTCTGTGCCTAATTTAAATGCGAACACGCCTCAAAGTAATGCGTCCTTACACCGACTCGATAACGCCATGCTTGTCATCGATTGTAGTCCCTTGTTCAGCTGTACGACTCGTAGAAGCGATGCTTTCGAATGGTTGTAAAAAGTTCTCCTTTGAACAACCGATGGATTTTTGTAGCGTGTCTGGATATTTGATTTTTAGGCTTGATAAAGGTTTCAATTTAATTTTGTTCGCTAGAAATATTGAATTGATATTATTTATTATTTATTATCGTGTGGATTATGAGTAGTCTTTGTTAAAATATGTAAAATTGGACTAGGTTTTATGTAATTGTTAATAGGAGTAACTTCTTTGATATGAAATACATATTATTATAGCTTTCACATGGTATAATAATTTGTTATCCAATAGTATTTTATTATACCAAGTTTTAAAATATAGCATTGGATCATATGGTTAATCTAATATTTCGTCAATTTTCGGCTTCTCTAGTTATACGTAGCAATTCCGTCTTTTTCTTTGCACAAAGCAACTTCCTAGAAG